>JARHVA010001270.1:1722500-1882500 GCA_037957365.1 Torreya grandis
ATTTAACTAGCTATAATAATCTCATTCCCCATTTCATTTCTCATTTCCCCCTCTTTTCTATCATTCCTCTCATTTTCCTTTCTAACTCCTTTTTGTACTTTCTAGTGAACCCCCAATAGAAAATATTTTTTCTATAAATATATATGAATATATTTTCCCTTGATTTAAAATTTTTAGATTTTAATAAAGATATCTCTACCTAATAATAGGAAAGAGACTTTTTACCTGCATTGCTGACTAACATAAAGACTTAGTTCCCACACTGTTAAACCAAACTCACTAATTTATCCCCCTAAATTTTTTTTGAGCCAATAATTTTTGATAACTCTGTTGGGGATCTAGGTGATTTATGCACATGATTTTTAGACATTTCAAGGAACCTCCCTTGGAATAGAGTTTGATGAAACCATTGATAAAAAGTACCTAGTGTCTATATCTCCAGATTGAAGAAATGACATTGGTTCATCTCAACCCCAATGTTACCTATTTATTATGAGTAAAAGTAGTTTAGGACATTAGCTTTGGCTCGATATAAGGAGTTACCATAAAGATCAAGGAAGAGATTTTCAAAGTTTTTTGAAGAAAATAACTAGACATTGATAAACATGTCCAAGCCTTAAAAGTCTCCTATATCATCTTGGGAGTTATGCATGAGGATATCATTATCATTAATTCTATTAAAACTATCAGTGTATCTATTTTTAGTGATTTTCACATCTAGAAGATTGATTTATTATGAATTTGGACTCCTTGAATAAAAATTTCCTGAATAGATTCAAATCAGTTGTGGACATGCGTGCATTATTGTTAGATTTATTTCAGATTCAAAAGAGTGATGATGGTCATATGAGAGAGTTCATAACATGATTTAACAAATTGTTGAGAATGATCCCTTAGAAAAACCATCCAAGTCTCAATAATCTTCATCTTCATCTTCATTATTTCTCTTCACCCTAAGATAATGTTCATATTGATAAGAAACAAGGTAAATGACTTGGAGGTTGCACAATAAGAAGCCATCGAGATTGAATATGATTTGATCATGTTTGTAATGTTAAACAAAGAGGTTTTGAAAGGTGTTACAATTGTTGTAAATAATGATGAATAAATAGTGAAACTTGATACAATCAAAAGTCTACAATATTAAAAAAAGAGACTTCAAGGGCAAGTTCCTGATCAAACATGTCAAAAGTCTAGAAAGGATAAATAAAAAGTGATGCATATCACATATGATTATTTTAGTTTCATAATTATGGAAGAAGGTGAATATTTGGAAGAACTAATGATTGATCAGATAATAGATGAATAATTTAGCTTCCCCCTTGGTAAAAAAGATAAAAATTTACATGTTTCATAAGATTACTTGAACCTCATAGTCCTAGGACAAAATGAGTTATTTGAGTAACAATCGATTGATCTATAAATAAAAAGGATCAATAATGGAGAGTGGGACATTCCAATTTATAAATGATAATATAGTATGAAATTAGTTTTTAACAAATAATAAGATCCCTCTTGTATCAAAAAAGAAGATTCAATGGTTGAAATTGAAGATTCTCCTAACACTTCCTTTTCATATTCCACTATAAAAATTTTAACCACGGGATCTAAATCCAAAGAACTCAAGCATATACAAATTGAAAATCATAATCATACCAAAGTTAAAATCAAAAAAGACATGAAGCTATAACAAAATGAATGGTGACCACTATTCATTACAAGTGAAGTGAAAACTATCAAGGTAGAATAGATTGATGAAGCTAAAAAAAAATGCAACACACTTCTCTCTAATTCAGATAGTGTATCTAGAACAAATGCATTTGAAGTCAGCCAAGAAGACAAAAAAGTTTATAATTAATCATGAGTGATCACATAATATTAGAGAGTCCATAATGTTTTCATTTTAGGATATGAAGATAATAATAGTTTTTTCATTCATGATAATCCCTATGTGAATGATAACTGTAAGTTCCTCTTCCCACTTTATTGGTCACTACAACTAAATGTGTTTAGAGTTCATAAGTCAAATTTATTTTTTTGAAATGGTAGATAATTATCATAGCTGGTGAATGGTTTTGTATAGTCTTTTCATTTTCCTCTACTCTCTGTAAATAGTCCTACTTTCCATATTTGGACTTGTTTCCTTTTTCCTATTTTTTTGGTGTATGTGTGTTACTTCCAATAGATATAACATGTTGTCTATTATTCCTTTCCCTCCTTATTTTGATCCTTCTTATTTCACATATTCATAACCATGATCTATACCTGTATTGAATCCCAATTAGTAAGACATCTCAGATATTCACGTGAGTTCTTTAGTGTAAAGCTTATTCAATTTGTAGATGACATGCATAAATGGGTTGTGAATTATTTTGGTAAAGTGAGTTTCTAATTTGATAGTTTATCTAGAAAATAGTTATTTTAGTTATGAAAATGGTGATATTGATGTTTTTATCTCAATAAATAAAATAAACAAGTTTATCTTGGATCTCTTCAAGTGAACATATGGTGAATAGGTAGAATTTCAAGAACAAGTGATATATCTTGGTAGTGCATGTTTATTTCTCATATGATTGAGATAAATGAACCATATGTAAGTTGGTTGGATCAAAATATGTGAATATTCAAAGTAAAAGATCTGACTTGGGAATGCATGCTCATTTATCATATGATTGAGATAGGCAAACTAGATGTCAATTGGTCAGATCAAGATATGTAAATATGAGCTACATATAAGTCTTCAATAATATGTGGAAATGATGTAGCAATCATGTAAGATTTAGTAGTTTTCTTACATTCCCTTTGGAAATGTGGTCCCATAGTCAAAGCCAATTATCGTCTTGAAATTTTACATTTCATGACAATGCCCTAGTTGTGCTCATATAGGCAATTACAAGAGTTTTAAAGGTAAGGATGATAAATTTTTTCAAAAAGGGACACCAACTCTATATCCCAATAGATAAGGCTAGGGTAGAATAATGAAATATAATTATCTTTCAAGATTCCAAATAATGTATTAAAGATATCTCGATATTTTAGCTTTTGGTGAAACAAAATTCTTGTCATCATGAAAAACATACTAGGATATAAAGAATAGATAAGTCATGAATTCATTTGATCTTATAAACACCAGAGAGAAAATTTAAGGTAAAATCAAACTTATCTAAAATTTCTTGATTTTTATCCCAATGTAGAGACTAGATCTAAGAGATGAATTTTGATTTTAAACACTTGGTATAAAAATTTCATCTTCAAATTCAAAAATAAAGGGGAAAAATAATAGTTATAGGTTTCAAGTCACGCAAAAACTACAATATACTTTTACAAGTCATGCAATTTTTTTTATAAATCCCAAGATTTCAAAATGACCCAACACTTTTCTAAGTCATGTAATTTGCAAATTATTTTTTCCACTCAGTGAAATTTGAAAATTATTTTTTCTAATCAATGTAATTTACAAATTCAATTTTCTAGTTGGTGTAATTTGAAAATTATTTTTTCCACTTAGTGCAATTTTCAAACTCTTTTCTCCACTCAGTGTAATTTGTGAATTATTTTTTCCACTCAGTGTAATTTATAAATTCAAATTTCCACTGGGTGCAATTTGCAAATTCTTTTTTCCAGGTGATGCAATTTACAAATTCAAATTTCCACTCGGTGAAATTTTTAAATTAATTTTGAATTTTCCTTTGCCATGCAAATTGAATTATTCTTTTATGTGGTTATGCAATTTCAAATTTCATTTTCCTCGATTGTGAAAATTTAAATTACATTTCCCTAAGTCATATAATTTTGTTTTAGACTTCTCCAAATTTTTGGTAAATGGATAATAATGGTGGTTTGAAGAATAAATTCATTGTATTTTTAAAATGAAGTTGTTTTATCATTAAAACCCATGGGTTTGAGTTTTTAAAATGTTCTTTTGGTTCTAAAACCTATGGTATTCACTACAGAAGTATAGTATTAGCTGAAAGTTTATAGTTTCACTAGTAGAAGGTAATTTTAATGAGTCAAAGTTATTTTTCATGGGAATCTCTAATATTAATTCAAGTGTTAGATGGATATATGTTTGCATGTGTTGAGTAGTATTTAGTGTTGGGTTTCTAACAATGGGCATAAGTTATAAATATAAAATATTTGAGGCCAAATTCAATTGGCTGGTGTAAATTAAAATTTATTTACTGCAAGTGCCCTCTCATCCCTTGAATAATGTCAGTGACTTGATAAGGTTAAATATTTCTATGGCGGTCTTCACAAAAATATTAACATGAATGTTATGTTCTTATAAATAAAATGTTTCTAAGGTGAACAAAAAGGATGAATAGAAAACATTAGTGGTCATTGAAAATTATTGATCAAGTAAATTTGAGACTACTCAGAGAGATGCCAATATAAAACACAAGCATATACAAGATGAGATTCCCTAAAAAGTGCAAATCTGTTAGGTTGTGGAGCTAAAAGCTTCACTGTATGCAAACATGGAGGAGGTTACTGAGTGTCACAATCACTGGCATCAGTCAAGCCAACTAACATCAATCAGGGGTGGATAGAAAGCTGTCGACATTGGTCAGAGATCAGATGACATTGGTCATCTCCAGACAGACAGTGATCGATGTCGGTCGCTTGTGCAGTTCCAAAACTGTTAGTTCATGAATAGTTTGTTAACAAAATAATTATTTTCATGTAAAAGGCTAATTTTAGTCTTGAGTTATATGTCTAATTATTGTAATTAGGTGTCTAATTATTGTTTGCATGGGATCTATATAATATACTCATGGGGCTGTATTATAAGCAAGGACAAGGAAGAGATCCTTCCAATTGTAAGATTAAGTTGATCTGTAGGTTATGCATGATCATGTTAGATCTACATGGTAAGTAAGATCATTTGATTTGCAGGTTGTTGCAAGTTCATGGGAGATCTACTTGAAGTACTTTGAGTACTTGTGTACTGGCAGTATTGTTACTGACTGGTTGGAGGTGAACAATAACTCTGTGTTTGAGTTGATTGTTGTGACCGTAATTGAGAGAGAGAACTCTTGATTGAGAATTACTGGGATTTCTAGAGGTGTGGGAAGCCTTAGAGGTGTAAGAAGATTATGGCATCTTCTTTATTATATTTTCTTTCTGGAGGAGTTGAATACAAGATTGTATTGTCTCTCAAATTCTGTGTTGTTTCTGATTTCTTGTTACTTGTTACTTCTGGTTAAATTCTGTGTTTAGTTGCTTATACAAGGTAATCAATTGTGCTCCTAATCCTAAAAAAGTGGTATCAGAGCTAGGTTGTAGGAGCAGGTTTACTAACACCTTGGTTTTAGAGTGTGTTAAGTGTTTGCTGATTACAGGTCACTCTCAGGGGTTTCTGATTGAGTGGGAGTATAACAATGGCAGAAGAAAGTAAGCTTAGAATGGAAAACTTTAATGGCAAGAATTATCAATTATGGAGGATGAAGATAGAAGATTATCTATATCATAAAGATTTGTACTTACCATTGGGTGGCGTTGTATGCAAGCCCATGGATATGAAAGATGAAGAATGGAAGGTTCTTGATCGGAAGGCTCCGGGATCTATAAGGTTGAGCCTTGCATCGTCTGTGATTTCTAGCTTATCACAGGCTAAGACAACGGTAAAGTTGATGGAATATTTGGAAAATTTATATGAAAAACCCTTAGCTTTGAATAAGGTATTTCTTATGAAGTAGTTATTTAATTTACAAATGTTGGAAGGTGGATCTGTACATAGTCATCTTAGTGATTTCCATGGTTTGGTAAACCAGTTAGTTTTAGTCAATATTGTTTTTGATGATGAAATTAAGGCTCTCTTAATCTTATGCTCATTACCTAAAATTTGGGATAGTTTGGTAATGGCAGTTAGTAATACTACGTTTGCTTCAAATATCTTAAAAGTGGATGTTGTTTTTAGTGTAATCTTGAATGAAGAAATTCACAGGAAAAGCACAGGTGAATCATCAGGGAATGCTTTAAGTGTTGAAATCAGGGGAAGGCAAAGAGAGGAGATTGAGCAAGGGAGATCAAGGTTAAAGATAGGTAGGAGATCCAAATCTAGGTATGGTAGAGTAATCTACTAGAATTGTGGAAAGGCAGGGCACATAAAGAAAGATTGTAGATCAGTTGAAGATCAGCATGAAG
Source organism: Torreya grandis (assembly GCA_037957365.1). NCBI lineage: Eukaryota > Viridiplantae > Streptophyta > Pinopsida > Cupressales > Taxaceae > Torreya > Torreya grandis. Next base: position 1,728,648 of record JARHVA010001270.1, read on the forward strand.
GAAATGAAGAAACATATGTTGCAGGTCTTGTTGCACAAGATGCTCTTGTATGTTCCTTGGATAAAGTGGAATCTTGGGTGTTAGATTCTGGTGCCTCTTTCCATGCAACCCCAAATAGATCATCTTTTCATGATTATGTCCAAGGGGACTTTGGATAGATTTATTTAGGGGATGGTAAGCCTTGTCAGATGGTTGGCAAAGGGAAAGTGCAGATGAAATTGCAGATAGGCAACACATAGGTGTTAAAGGAGGTCATGCATGTCTGAGTCTTGAAGGGGAATTTGGATTTTTTTGGAAAGTTGGGTGATGAGGGATGCACAGTAACTCTCACAGTGGACTCTTGGAAAGTTACCAAGGGTGCACTTCTTTTAGCAAGAGGTAAGAAATTAGGTACTCTTTATCTATCTACTTGTATTACTAATTCTCCTTCTGGTTTATCTACTTTAGTTATAGATTCAAAGATGTGGCTTCGTAGGCTTGGTCACATGAATAAGAAGGGGATGCATGTTCTTGAGTCAAAGGGTAAGAGTTCAGATCTAGAAAGCACAGATTGAGATTTCTATAAGCAATAGAAGAAAGTGAGGTTTCTTGAAACTCATGCTACAAGAAAGGATCAGGTCTATTACACAAAGAGGAAATCTGATGTTTTTGATAGGAATAGAAAAGCCTTGGTGTTCAAGGAGAAGATGACAAATAGAAATCAGTCACAGGGGCTAAAAAATTCTGAGCAGGGTAGTTTGAATAAGGGAATGATTCAAAGTAAGCTCACAAGTAAAAAGTCATCACTCACAGGTAAACACAGGTACCAACATCGATCATGGGGAACTAATGTTGAATAGGTAGGTACTGATGTCACTCATGTGCAGACCAGAGTTAGTGGTGTTGGGCAAGTGGTGACCGACATCAGTCAGGGAACTAGCATTGGCAGTCAGGTTAGTCGCATGGAACTGATGTCGATCAGATGCAGACTGAGGGGTGACCGATGATGGTCACTGTCAAAATGGATTTTGGGTAGAAATCAAGCTATTAAGGAGTCTCAAATGCCCATAAGGAGGACTGAAAGTGTAAGTAAGCCTCAAATTTGTTGTTCCCCTTCTTTAGATTACTTGTTGCTCACTGATGGTCAAGAACTAGGAAGTTTTAAAGAAGCAGAGCAGGTAGAATCCAAGAAATAGTGGGAGCATGGCATAAATTATTTGGAAGAGAACCAAATAAGATTTTTGGTAGAGTTTCTAGCTGGAGAGAAATCACTAAGAGAGGAACAGATTCCCAATTCAAAGAAGAGAGAGAATGGACAAGTGAGACGAAAGGCCAGGGTATATGGTCTTGAGCAAGATGCAAGACAATGGAGGTTTAACCATTGTGTTTACTTTACCAAGTTGGATAATATTAGCTACATTGTCTTGTTATAGTATGTGGTGTGTATGCTTGTTGCAGGGTCACACATGTAAGGAGTTACTGAGCTAAAGGTAAAGTTAGTTCAGAGGTATGTCATGAGGAATCTGGGAGCAGCAAGATCTTTGGCATGAGTATTCTTAGAAATAGGGAAGATCACAGGTTGATGTTGTCTCAGGATGATTGTGTGAATAAGGTAGTGGTGAGGTTCAAGATGTGGGATGCAGAACTAGTTTGCACACCTATGGATGGACAGTTCATAAAATAGTGTCCCAATTCACATAATGAGGTTAAGTGCATGGTATGTACTAGACCTAAGTTTGCCTAAGTAGTGGGTGTTTTCAGTGAGTTTTGGGTCAATCTGGGAAAGAATCACTCGAAAGTTGTTTAGTGGATTCTCAGGTATCTGAGAGGGACCAGCAGTAGTTATACATGCGATGCAGGGTCAAGTACTTCTCTACATGGGTATGTAGAATTGGATGTGGAAATGGACTTGGATGATAGGCATTGCACCATAGGATGTGTGGTGGTTGGTCTTCAAGATTGAGATTGAAGAGGGATAAAAGCTAGGAAACAAATTAGATGATGTACAGGTATAGGTGTAGCTATTTATCTCTAAGTGGGAGATTGTTAGGTTGTGGAGCTAAAAGCTTCACTATATGGAAACATGGAGGAGGTTGCTAAGTGTCACAGTCATTGGCATCAGTCAAGCCAATTGACATCAGTTAGGGGTGGATAGGAAGCTATCGACATTAGTTAGAGATCGACCGACATTAGTCATCTCCAGATAGATAATGATTGATGTCGATTGCCTCTGCAGTTCCATAACTATTAGTTCACAAATAGTTTGTTAATGAACTAATTGTTTGCATGTAAAAGGCTAATTTTAGTCTTGAGTTACGTGTCTAATTATTTTAATTAGGTGTCTAATTATTGTTTGCATGAGATCTATATAATAGACTCATGGGGCTGTATTGTAAGCAAGGACAAGGAAGAGATCCTTCCAATTGTAAGATCAGGTTGATCTGCAGGTTGTGCATGATCATGTTAGATCTACATGGTAAGTAAGATTATTTTATTTGCAAGTTGTTGCAAGTTCATGGGAGATCTACTTGAAGTACTTTGAGTACTTGTGTACTGGCAGTATTGTTACTGACTGGTTGGAGGTGAACAACTCTGTGTTTGAGTTGATTGTTGTGACCATAATTGAGAGAGAGAACTCTTGATTGAGAATTACTGGGAGTCCTAGAGGTGTGGGAAGCCTCATAGGTGTAAGAATATTGTGGCATCTTATTTATTATATTTTCTTTCTGGATGAGTTGAATACAAGATTGTATTGTCTCTCAAATTTTGTGTTGTTTCTGATTTCTTGTTACTTGTTACTTCTAGTTAAATTCCATGTTTAGTTGCTTATACAAGGTAATCAATTGTGCTCCTAATCCTGACAAAGTGGTATCAGAGCTAGGTTGCAGGAGCAGGTTTACTAACACCTTGGTTTCAGAGTGTGTTAAGTGTTTGTTGATTACAGGTCACTCTCAGGGGTTTTTGATTGAGTGGGAGTATAACAATGGCAGAAGAAAGTAAGCTTAGAATGGAGAAGTTTAACGGCAAGAATTATCAATTATGGAGGATGCAGATAGAAGATTATCTATATCAGAAAGATTTGTACTTACCGTTGGGTGGGGTTTCATGCAAGCCCATAGATATGAAAGATGAAGAATGAAAGGTTCTTGATCAGAAGGCTCTGGGATCTATAAGGTTGAGCCTTGCATCGTCTGTGATTTCCAGCTTATCACAGGCTAAGACAATGGTAGAGTTGATGGAATCTTTAGCAAATTTATATGAATGTTATGTTCTTATAAATAAAATGTTTCTAAGGTGAACAAAAAGGATGACTAGAAAACATTAGTGGTCATTGAAAATTATTGATCAAGTAAATTTGAGACTACTTAGAGAGATGCCAATATAAAACACAAGCATATACAAGATGAGATTCCCTAAAAAGTACAAATCAATGACCGAGATTGTCTTCAACAAAGGAGAAAGTGAATGAATTATTCATCAAGCTTTTGGTATTTTTATGTTAATGTTAGATCTCATTTTGTAATTTCTAGTTATCAATTTTGTGTAATTGCAACCTTATAAATGCAATTCATGCAAATGCACTATGTCACTTTATAAGTCTCAAATTATGTAATTTTGATTTACATATTTCAAGTGGTGTAAAAGAACTAAAGTATTTTTCCATCATTCAAGTGGTGAAATTTTGTAATTTCACTTTTGCATGAAGTGCAATTGAATCAATACATATTTATATCATTTAAGTAGTAAAATGTTGTAATTTCACATTTTCATATGGTGTAATTACACCAACTAACTTTTACACCACTTAAGTGGTGAATTTTTGTAAACTCTCTTTTGTACCATTTATAATGTAAAAAAAGGTGGAGTTGAATTGTAACCACCTTACCACACTTATAATATGAGTGTTAAGCTCATTGTAAAGGGGTTACTTTTGGTAGTGAGACTCTACAAAAAAGAATTGAATGATGAGATTATATTTTCAACCCAATAAATATTAAAATAGGGATATTTTTTAGTCTTTGTCTTTAGGATTTATTCATGAGTTATAACTTTGCATATGACTCATCTATATCTATATCTTTACTTTAAAATTGTCTTCATAATAACTACCAAATATTTATAAAATATTAATTTCACATTAAGTATTTCTCTTAGAGTTTTTTTATGTTATTTATATGAATGTGAAATCTCGGTGGGGTTTAAGTAATATTTTAATTATCTTTTACATGTAAATATTAGATAGTTGTCTCTCATTATGTTACTAGTAGTAGATAATTATATCAGTGTATGCTTTGTATTAATAAGAGTGAATTATGTCTTTACCACATATTGAATTAGAGAGGTTTCCATGAATATAATGTTTTTCCCTTCTCAGGCTATTTTGGTAAGTTTCTATATTTAGCTACCCAAAGTTGTCTTTCATTTATCTTTGGATTATCATGGTAACTTATGTATTTAACTATATATAATAATCCCATTCCCCATTTCATTTCTCATTTTCCCATCTTTTCTATAATTTCTCCCATTTTCCTTTCTAACTCCTTTCTGTACTTTATGGCTAAAAGTATGAAACCCCCAATAGAAAATATTTTTTCTATAAATAAAAATGAATAGATTTTCCATTTTTGGATTTCAATAAAGGTAGATCTACCTACTAATAAAAGAGGGACTTTTCCTCTACATCTATTACTAACTAAGGACTTAGTTCCCACATTGTTGACCCGAAGTCATCAATTTCTCCCCTTGACAAATTTTTGAGCCAACACCACCCTATCTCTTCAGTTTTTCATCCTTGATCTCATGCTTCAATTTGTATAATACCTAAGGAATGGGTATATTATATATATATTATATTATAAACTAATAAGGTACCCTCTCAAAAAATTTAACTCTTACAATCCATCAATTTGATGGACTATTTCCAAATTACTATCCATCCTATGATAAGGCATTGAGATCAAATATCCTACTATTAGTGTGCCCACTGCCTAAGATGTATCCCTGAAGGGTGACATACATGTCCACTTAGAGGTCCTAATGTCCCTAATTTATTTAATGTCCACACCCCTTTGTTATGGGATCACATTTCATACACCTAACACATGATTAGTGTTTGGTGGTTGATGGAGAAAACATATATCTAAATGATTAAATATACATCCCCATATATCCTAGACAATATGTCATGTGCCTAGGAGAATCTACTACTACTTCTCTATGATCCTCATTATGGTATCCTAGATATACATGAGATAATATGTTCCCTTTTATCCCACCAACCATGAATAAATAATCCTAATAGTTTCCTTACATAAGTTTTGGATCATGGCCTAATCAACCCTCTCTAATATCATTCTTTTATTAACACCCATATCAAGTGCATTCATGCCCCCAAAATAATTTTCTCATCCTTAGGAATTAACTCTATCAATAACATCACACAATATCACTATGTTTACCATATTTGGTACCTAAAGTATAATATAGATAGCCATTAATGTGATCATATGCTCTCTAGGAGCCTAAATAAACTATAAATTATTATTATGCATTTCTTAGGAGCTAAATAAATCACAATAAACCTACTCACTAGGGAAATTATCCCCACCCATAAAATATTCAATATCCCTACTCATTCTAGAATGAAATTATCATATATTTTCAATGATATAAATATCCTCAAAATCCAATCCTACTCCCTATACCTACTCAACCATATGTAAAATCCATACAAATATGGAAGAAAGATCCCGATTTAGTCACTTTATCTTTAGAAACCTTTAAAAACTTTACAATCAAAACTATGATGTAATCGATACTATTTGAAGGTTGTGGTTATGAAAATGTCATGTTAGATTATGGAACCATTATAAATATCACCATGTTAGTTTCATAAACATTTTACATGGATGTAAATTCAATAACTATTACAACATTTATGTAATTGTAATCACGATAGTGTAACTATTAGTATACAAAGACTAGTGGTTTCATCTCATGATTGGTAGCTCCACCTACCATTCTATCATACCGAAAAATCTTAAAATAAATAAAATGAATTAATGTTCATGAAAACCCTTAATTTTCCTAACCTACATGCTACCACAAATGCTACATGAAAAAAATAATTAATAGTCCTAAGGTACATTTTCAATAAAAAATTAAACTTAGGGCTTCATCAAAAAATTAAACCCAGGGCTTCAACAAAAAATAAAGCCTAGCTCTACAAAAAAAAATTGAGATAATATACATGTGCCTGTAACCTACCTAATTTTTAGGGTACTCCTACCATCCTCTCATATCACTCTCCATATTGAGTTTACTCTTGCATGATTACCTAAAAATGATATCAAAGAACACAAATTCAAGAATTAAGAATGCACAAATGACTTTCAAATCTAGAAGGTTTTTTAAATTTATAATTCAATTTAGATCCCTTTTATTTAAAAAATCTCTCTTTTTTTAAATTTATTTTAATGTATATATTTTTCACATATTACTATGATTTATTTATTTTATTAGATATGAACTAACATTAGACAACCCAAATTCCATAAATTTTAATGTATATTTCCTATAATTTTATCATAAAACATATTATTTGTTTACATTTTATTATTTTAGGTTGACATCTCCTCACATAGAACCAAGATCAATACAAAAATTTTAATAGTTAGATATTATTTTCATCCTTGAAAAAAATGGAAAGCATTGTTTGTCCATGTTTTGATTAGTTAGCATATTTTCTAGTTTTGTCATAAAAAAATTCTTGATTTTCATCCTTTGCTTGTAGGTCATAAATAAATATTGGTTGGATTCTTTGCATCACATAATTAGCTAAGGTAAATATTCTAACCCTCATTTTCCTTTAATTGTGCCATTAATTGAGTAAAAAACCCTCACCAACTCATGACAAGGTATATACCGAAAGGGGAAAAATGTGTATGCACCCAAATTTTTTACAATGCAACATTTCATGATATTTGATGATGACGAAAGGACCTCCATAAATAAAATGTGTTCATACTTGATATTATCCTTCATTTTTTTATTTTCATTTTTATGGCTATTTTAAACTATAAAATTTTCATTTTTTATAAGTTTTTTCTTCGAAATTTGAATCATCAAAAGATTTTTTTCAATTATCTTGGTAGTTCATACCACTAATACGATAATACAAAACATATCAGAGGATCCAGAACCACCCCTAATGTCTTGATAACTAGCATGGTTGTTGTATAACTATCACCTGTATAAAGTGGTGGTTTTACCACAATTGTACATTCTTTCAATCATACTCCTAGGACATGAATTTTCACACATTTTTCATGTTTTAACTCATGTTTTTATCCTTTTTTGCACTTCCATTTCAATAGTCCCAATACACTTTTATTCATGGATAATTCAATTTTAGATACCATCAAGTTAACTCCAACAAGCACTTATTCAAGCTTTAGTTAACTCATACATGCAATATCTTCCCTTTCCTTATAAATAACTCTTTCATTGGATTTTTGGATTAAAAAATTGCATTAATATTTGAGCACATAATCTTTAGAGAGACATAATCTACCTTTTGTATATTTTTAAGAACTAAGTTTAAGTTTCACGGTTATATTTTGGTCATCCATGTAAATTTGGAGGAATAAATCCACAATATTGTAATACGATAATCTAATAGTCTTGAGTAACTAACCACTATTTAGTTGTCTCCTTTTTATTTTCATTTTTTATTTTTTAAATTTTACCTTCATCTTATTTGTATTTCCTATTGCTAGATAATTGACAAGTCATTTATTGAGAAAAATATATGGAGTTAGCATCATGAAGATCAACTGATCTCAAAACTATCTTCTTCTCCAATTATCCTTTACTTTAGCTAGGTTGGATATTTAATTATATTTATTTTTATTAGTTTTTATTATTTTTTAGTATATTAATTTGTATACAAAAATTAATACATAAAAACACAAAGAACAATTCATTTCTCACACATTATGCATTATAAATTATTCAACCTTTAATAGTTACATCCATATACAATTGATTTGAAATAAAAGTATATTTCATGTTATATTAGTAATATATAGGTAAAATTATAATTCAATTACATCCAATACTAACTTTTATTTCTAATTTCCATCACACATATATTCACCCACAACACAAACAAACAACTCTCATATACACTTGCACATAAAAACCAAAAAGATAATTTACATTTAGAGTCATTTTATATTCTTGAATGTTAGGGGAAAATATCTAAATCATGAATATTAATTATAAATTGTAATTAATTTAGTTTCATATCAAATATATTTGCATACAAATTAACAACATTAAAAATGAACCAAAAACTATGCATCCACAAATTAGATTTCATAATTCAGAAACTACACTACATATACACAAAATCTGAATTATGGGTTTAGTTTCAATTTTCATATTCAAAATATAGAACATATTGAATCCATTTAAAATAAATAAATAAAGACATTCATTTATAAAAAATATAGATAAATTTATGCACTTTTTAAACTAGAAAATGAAAAAAAAAAATAGAAACTACATAGTTTATATCTAATTTCAATTTCATTATCCATTACATGCATGAATATTTCAAGAAATAAAAAAAGGAAATATCATATTTTATTTTACTTCAGTACTTTCATTTCCATCAATAACATAGTTTACCTTTCATTTTAAAAACCTCATTCAAACATTAAAAATACCAACAATACATTGTCAATAAAACACACAACTTTAAAAATATGTAAGTACACATTCTTCAAATCAAACCAAATAATATATATAATTACAAATATATATATATATATATATATATATATATATATATATATATATATTAATTTTTTTAAACTTTAAAAAAAAATCAACCTCACTCTTGAATGATAACTTTTGAACAACCTATTTTCTACAAAGTATGAACATATCCAAGAGTAACAACCCTTGTATTGAAAAGAAACCTTAAAAGAGACATAGAATCAGATATTATAATACAATTATTTTTATCTAATCCTCTTACTAACCTCATCATTAATTAATTAAACACTCTTGATGAGAATACTAACAAAATCCCAACTAGATATATAAATCCACCTTCTAGCTCGTGAAGCCCATAACCTCCAAATCTAACTTTTTATTTTCATCCTTGGGCCCAGCCTCATAAAATTTCATTCACTTAATCAATGAAATTATCCAATAAATATCAAACTTATATATCTAAACAAATTTATAGAGTCATCCAAACTTAGTTTGACCCTTTTCTAGAGCCTAGTGTAGATCAAGAGTTTCTCTACCTTGTCCTCCTAAAATCTAGATATTTTTGGGATGATATCACCCCAATTTTCTAGTTTGAATTATAATTTTGACACATTTGATTTATTCTATTACAAAAACATTCTATAACAATATATTCTCAAAACCCCATGCATGTAGCTCATCCTAACCCGCCAACCCTTATATATCTTCTTATTAAAATTACTTAACCATGTTAAATAAATCAACCAAACTAATAAAACACCAATTAATTCATCCTTGTTGATGCTTGCATATGTATCATAGGTGCCTAGAGTATTTTAAAAACACTTCTCATTTTTTAATTCCTAAGAATTTAATGCATGAGTTACATGTTGTGATAATCTTATTATCTATTGATGGAATAGAGGTAGAACAAGTGATCTATTTCATAAATTTATATTAATTTGGTGGTTGGGAGCCATCATGGCCAAATAGCTAATCTATGTAAAATATGAAGTATTTTGTGCTAAGAACAATGAATTATGATCAAAATATAATCTAAGATGGATATTTATAATTACAATTAAACTAGATTGAATTGATTAAAAAGGAGCAACAAGAAGGGTAGGGCAAAGAAAAAACATGTTGTTGATCTTCATTCCAAACATCATGAAAAATTTCAAATTTCATCTAGACATGCACATAACCAATGTATGAGCATAATCTCAAATCCTATCACACATCATAAAAAAATAATGCTAATAAGAACTAGATTCACTTTAAATATTTACTCTTGCAAGCAAAAAACATTAGCCTAAATGCAAGAAGAGTAAAGAAAATGAAATGAACCTAACAACTTTCAATTAACCTAGCATTGGCATAAGTTAACAACTCTACATTCAAAGGTGCACATCAATAATTCATAAGAACAATTAAAATCTAGAAATTAAACCAAAAAAGTGAGAGATAATCCATGATAGTAAACACACAGATAAATATTGGATAAAATTTGTAGAATTCCTTGCTTTTATTGTTTGCTTCAAGTTTACAAAGTAATTTCATCTCTAATAACTCCCTCTTTTTTTATAATTGACAATAATCCTTTATAAAATTCAAGGAAGCATGTCAGTCAGTCATATATAATTACAAAAGTACAAGTATTAGGACAACTTTCCTTTCTATAAATGTTCTAGAATTCACTATACTTTCCCTAATGGACTAATCTAGAGGCAATGCATTTTACAAGTTGTACATGCCTTTACAAAAAGAATATTCAAATTTTAAAATATGTAATGCTTAACTATAGGAATAATATTTTTAATTTGACTAATCTTTAAGACTTGTGTGCTGCTGAAGTCCCCTATTACTACTATAAGATCTTCATTGCTCTTTGATGTTGTTCATCAATTAACTTCAAATTATCAAGTTTCATGAAGAGTTCATATTATTGGTATACCAAGATTATAAGATATATATCATTTCTTCCTAAAGACTCTTTGATTCTCTTGACTCTAGTAATCCTTACTTCTATTGTTAGGATCATGTCCATGATCCTACTATAGTCTATTCTAGTCCTTCCTTGGCTTTTGCTCTTCATCAGGAATGAGGCCCAAGAAACTAAGTCTAGTAGGCTTGGTGATTGTGGTTTCAAGTAAGTGATTCATCATATCTTGTAGATATTTTTCATCCTCAAGGAGGTTTTCCAAGTTCTTAGACTAGGTTCTCAAACCATTGATCTTGTCCACAAGCAATCCCATGACTATGTTTAGATGAGTAGAGCTAATTGTTTTGAAATTAGGGATTTGATCTTCAATCAAGATATTGATCAAATACTTTATTCTATCCCTTAAGCTCTATCAATGGTCATGGATTTGTTCAAATTTATCACTAGTGGCTTGTAGTTCAATTCTTGATTGAATTACCCTTACATAGATGATAATTTAGCTTCTTTGGCTTGATTATGGTAAATATAGGGATGAAATAGGGATTATGTAATTTCCAAGGCTTTCCTAAAGGTTTTTACAATTATTTAATGGTGTTATCTATTTGAGCTTGTGCAAGATTTATGACTTAGATACCAATTGGACTACATACTTATGGCCTTACATTTCCCAAGTCTACAAGATCATTCACTTGGTAAATTATACTTAAATGATGCTGATGTGGCATCACCATGGAATCCTTGTCATATTTTAATGGTATTTTTCTTGTTAATATTTAAAAAGTGACTGTTACCTTTTGAAAATTCTTCCTTTATCTCACACTATTGTATTATCCTTATATAGCTCAATGTAGACCATTGGTCTTGATCTGAGAACTTAAATGATATTGGCTACTTGATACATTACCCATAGTTATGCCACTTATCACTTCCATAGTCACTTTGAGTTTTGTTGAAATTTCAACATTGATCTTACACCATTTATCTTGATTGCATGGATCAATCATACTTCATCGATCTTGATCTATTTAATTATACCTCTTACTCCATAGACTGCTGATAAAAATTTGTACATTTATCCACATATCTTTGATCTTTGAAAGATGATCAATCTTTAATTTTTGGCTCATACTTATGCCACATTTCATCTCCATAGTTGATTATAGGGGCCTTGACTTTTTAATGCTTACTATGCACTATTTGATCATCCTTATCTTAGTAAATGCGTACCATTGGATCTCAATCTAATGGGTGAAATGTTACTAGTTGTTCAATATTATTTCACTCAAATTGTAAAACTTGTCACCCTCTCACTTATCCTAGGGATTTGTTGAAGTCTTGATTTGACAGGCACTATTATATCAATCCTACCCAAGAAAACATGTACCATTGATCTTTGAAAGATGTTCAAAATTTATCTTAAGATTAGGTATTTATATTTAATCTCACATCATTAGATCTTGATCATCCAAGTAACCATGGACCATTGATCTTTTAGATGAAAATGATCTTTAAGTTAGTGCTCATGAAAATAAAGAACTTAGCATAATGTTTTTAGACTATGGCTTTATTTCATGTTAATAAACATGAGTAAGACCTTAGGAAAAAACATTTTAAGCTAAGTTTTGAGACATAATAAAGGGGACCTCATGAATAAAAAGCTACAACATATAGTTTTTTTTATCCTAAGGTTTTTTATATTAACAAATAAAAAAAAATTAGGGTAAGGATTTTAGGCTAAGTCTATAGTAAAAATGACCCTTCGTTTAGTTAGACCATGTGGAAATAAAAGGGAACAAGGGGGCTCGGTAAAATAAAGAGACCAAACATAAAAAAAATTAGACTAAGGTTTGGTCATGTTGATAAACATGAATAAACCTTAGGATAAAACTTAAACTAAGTCCATGGCATGATAAATCATTCCCATGTAAATTGTTTCCACCAAATTTGAATTTGATTCAAAAGGACTTGACCTAGGGTAATTTAAATGAGGTTTTCAAGATGATTAAACATAACTTCAATTTGATTTTCAATAGACCAAAGGTTAGTAAAATATTAAATTGACATTAATATATGGAACCCAAGACATCACCCATTCTAAATGGACTCAATTATAACTACAATGTGAAACATAAAGATCAAATGTTAGCAACTTTAGACAATGACAAACTAGAATCATGTATAAATGTGCTAACCAAACTAGTTATGGATTATCTTCAAATAAAGACACTGTGAAAATGTGCTAGTCACACTCTATTCAAGTGAATTTTCAATTTTAAAGTAAAAAATTTACATAATTTAACACAAGGGTCCCCATTTTTCAAGAATGAGGGTATGTTGACCTCAATAAATGGTAACTTATGGTGGAAACATAGTGATATGTTATAATTCAAAGACTTTGGTTCAGACTAATAATTAAGTTAGTTATTAAAATTAATTAGTCACCATTATTCATATTAATTCATGGTTTAAATAAGCCTTGCACATGTAGAATTAGGACCAAACATTAGGATCTAGTCATGATATGTGTGTGTTTTGATTCCACTTACTGGTGCCATAGGATTTGGGGAAACAACTTCTAGATTTCATGGCTTTGATCATTAACAATGAATTTTAGCATGTTTGAATATTTATTAAAAACCATGTTCTAACTCAGATAAGGATTAGCCATTCCTCCACTACTATCTAGGCATCCATAATCCTAATATAGATGTATTTAGCTCTGTTTAAGGCCTTGTTTCACTACCATCCAAGCATATATAACCATGGTGGAGATTACCAAAATCAACTCTACCTAGAAAGCTTTAGAATTTTTTTTGTAATAAGCTCTTATTTTTGTATTCTTAGGTCATTTTGGCTTTCTATCAAATTTTGGGAACCAGGTTAACTAGGTTTAGGGATTTGATCAAATGTTTGATCTTGAGACAATTATATTTAGTTGAAGACTTTGTCCTAAGCAATAATTTTTGTTAAGTGCAAACATGATTATGTCCTAATAGTTTAATATTTCACCCTACATGTAAAATCTTTCTTAAAACCAAGTTTAGATTAGAACAAGGTTTAAAATCTTAGGGAATAATTAACTTATCCATTAGTCTTCACTAGTTTCTACAAACTATAGAATTAAGCTCATATTTCAATAATGTATGATCAACCAGTGCTGAAGAGTTATATCTACATTCTTGAATTGTGGATTTCTTGATAAATAGGGTAAACTTTGAGATGAGTGCTATCTAAAAGGACTTATTAGAAGAAAGGAACAAAGCATATAAATAAAACACACCAAACATAAAGAAAATAAATAGAAAGAAAAGAAATAAGCAAACAATTATATATAAACATATGTACAAATAAGGGACATTAAGGAGATAATAGAAATAAAATAACCTAGCCCACCTATGCTAGCTATAATTAGTCTTAAAATTTAATCGATGAAGACCCCAGGTGGAAAATCAGAGAATTAGTGTTTAAGATACTTCCCATTGGTGGGCAGTGTGAACTTTTCTCCTTGTAAGTCTTTCAATTTGAAGGTTTTATCTCCAAGTATCTCAACAATCTGATAGGGACCTATCCATAAAGGTGTGAACTTCCCATGTTTAACCTTAGGCTTAGATGATTTGTACCAAATAATAACTAAGTATCCTTACCTTAACACCTTTATATTTTAATGCTTATCAAAACACCTTTTCACTGTGGTTTGGTGCCTACTAGAATTAGCAAAAGCCTCTTCTTTTGAATCTTCCATCTAAATAATATCGAGCAACCTTGAGCTTAAAAATTCCTAATCATATTCCATGTATTATTACATGAACCTATATGTGGGTAGCTTGAGGGTGATGGGGAAGATGGATTTTTGGACATAAACTAGAAATAATGGTAATGCCTTAAGATCTTGTTTGACTCTAGTTCTATCTATCTAAAGGGCATACTTAAGTAGCTTGTGCCATGTTTTAGGTTTATTAGCTACAAACTTATTTTTATCCTTCATCAATTTCTTATTCATTGATTCATAGATTCCATTACCTTGAGGATAATGGTTTTATGATAACTTAAGAATGATGTTGTTATAATATACTTATTCAGTCATCTAAATGGATATAAAAGTAGATCTATTATAACATACTAGAGATACTAGTGTGTCAAACTTTATGCATATGTTTTCTTATAAAAATTTGATCACCTCTTCAAAACTGTACTGCTTAGTTGCCACTACTTCATTCCATATAGTGTAATAGTTAGTAGCAATCAAAACATACTTGTGATCATCAGAGGAACTAGGGTCAATGACTCCCACAAAATGTAGTCCACATTAGGCAAAGGGTTTATCAATCATTACTAGCTTTAGTGACATGGCTACCTTTGTCTCTTTAATGTTGAAGACTTGACATGAGAGGCATTCTCTCACATGCTTGTGAGCATCTTTGAAGATAGTAGGCCAATAATAACTAACCTTTAATATTTTGTGTGTTTTTGTCCTTCTAGATGCATGTCCACTTCCTATCTTTTCATGGAAGGTGCTCATGATCTCAAATAATTCACTCTTAGACACACATCTCAAGTATATGCCTTCAAATTTATTTTGGTAAAACACTCCATCTCTGATCAATAAATAGGATGCCTTGAGCCTTAGATCTCTTCTTTGTTCTTTACTTAACCCTACATGATAATAACCATTGATTAGTAAGTGGATAATGGGATCATACCAATCATTGGGTCTAAATTTTTTTTTCTCTACTCGCATAAAACTTAGCTTGGGATTATTATTAGAAATCAATTGAATTAAACCTTCACACCTTACCAATTTGGTAGTCTTCATCTCAATGTCAGATTATTATAGCATAGACATCCACTTACCTCTCCTTTCTCCTAATTCATTTTGACTTAACATGAGCTTAATGGTAGGGTCTAGCAAGATTGCATGCACCTTATTCCTAATAATATAATACATGAACATTTTCACTACCTTGACCAAAGCACATGCTTGTTTATCAATCAAAGAGTAGTTCAACTCAGCATTTTTAAGGTTAATTCTCATAAAGTCAATAGGATGATCACATCTATCTATCTTCTGAGTTAGAACTATATCTATTATATAGTCTAAAGCAAAGGAGTAAAGATAAAAATATTTAGTAAATTCTAGACTTATTAAGACTAGGGCTTGTCTAATTGCCTCTTTGATGTCTTTGAAATTCTTCTTGGTCTCTTCATTCTATTTGATTTTTACATCCTTCTTCAGCATATCATTTAGTGGCTTCACAACTTCTGCAAAACTAAAAATGAACTTTTTTACAAACTTTATTTTACCAAAGAATGACTTCAATTCCTTCCTAATATTAGGGGGCTCTATATTATATATTGTATATATTCTATCAAGGTCTATATAGACTCTCTCCTTAGTGATATCATGTCCTAAAAGTTTCCCTTGGTAACACAAAAAATAATTTTCTTTGGGTTGAGATAAATCTCATACCTTCTACATCATTCAAATACTTGTTATAAGTGCATAAGATTATCCTCCCTATTTTTAAAAAAAGACAATCAAATCATCCATGTATATGATAATTCACTTACCTACAAGACCTTGGAAATCATGATCCATAGAACTTTGAAATGTGGCTCTTCTATTTATAAGTCCAAATGGCATTATTTTTTAGGCAAAGGTGCCCCACTTAGTAGTAAATGAATTTTTCATCCTATCTTCTTGGTTCAGTAGAACTTATTTATACCCTAAAAAACCATCAAGAAAAGACATCATAGAAAAACTAGATATAGTTTGGATCACTTGGTCAAGAGAAGGCAAAGGATTATTATCCTTTTCAAATGATCTAATCAAATTCTTGAAATTAATGCATATTATAATTTCACCATTTTTCTTCATGATTGGTACTAAGTAAGCTACCCAAGTGGAGTGCCTCATGGGAAACACAATCTTGGCATCTAAGATATTATTTAACTCTTTATATATCAATGGTTCTAAGACCAGGTTGATAGGCCTCTGCTTTTGTCTAAAAAGTTTACAATTTTCCTTTAAAGGCATGGTATGTGTTATAACCTTTGTATCAAAGATATTTGGGTCATCATAAGACCATGCTATGGCATCTTTATGTTTGGTCATAAATTCTTTAGATCTTTTAGACTAAATGCTTGCATAGGCTATATTAATATTAACTAGCTGAGGTTGACCTTGAAATCCAAGATCAATTGCATATAATCTTTCCCACTTACTTTGGGAATCTTGATAGTCTCAGCTAGTCTATCTATGTCAAATAATATCTCTAAGGAAATTATGCCTTTAGGGATCTTATTATCATTAAAATAAATTACCTTGTCATCGATTTCACTAATTTTTTCAAGAGTATTTTCATTGACTTCATCTATAACATGATCTTCAAATGCTCTTGAGCTAGTCATGAAGTCTAGGATATATTGGTCATCGCTAAATATCTACAGATGGTTTACATTATCAAGGATTGAAGGGCATGTAACTAAATCAATACTAAGGTTCTAGGAGTCTTGGCATGACATAATATCAGTAGGTACTGAGGCAAGTTCATTAGCAACCTTGTTCTCTTCCCTAGGGATGGAAATAATGTTAAAAACATCAAAAGATTCAATAAAATCCTAGACTCTAAACTTGTATATTTTAAGATATGACAACTTTCATTGGTACTTAATTCTTACTTGAATAACCACTAGTTCTGAGTCACCATATACTAGTAGTTCCTTGACTTTATACTTGATGGCAAGTTACAATCCTAATATTAAAGCTTCATATTCTGTAAGATTGTTAGTATAAGGAAACTAAAGTCTATAAGAATCATGATATTATTTATCAATAGAGTTAGTTAGAATAATTACTACTCCAAATATAGACTTCCACGTAGCACCATCAAAATGTATTTTCCATAGTCTAGGCACAATATAAGAAACTTTAGTGTCACATACCTTATAAGTCTCAAGAGTGTACACTCCTAAATCAAAGTATACCATGTTAACCCTTTCATTAACATCAATATACTTAGTGATCATGTGATTCATTTTAGGCTCTCTTTCTATCCCAATTTGGTTGGGGAATCCCTTCTAAGGCAACCACATATGTGAACAATATATTGACATATAATCATTCAAGCTCTTATTCAAATCTTTACTCAACAACATCCCACAAGCATTAGGGATGTATGCCACTTGGATATCAATGAAATATTGGATCCTTGGATCTGAGTCAATTTGTATGTGAACATTTTAACAACTCACCAATTACTTTGACTCTTGACTTATCTAATTGAGTTACAACTCTATCATATTTAATTGGAGTCAAACCAAGTTTCTCACAAATACCTTCAAACATGATGTTTGTAGATGCACCTAAATATAACAAATAATTATTCAAGATCTTATCAAAGATTTTGACTATTAACAAGAAAGGTGGGGCATCTACTATGTTATTATGTATTGAAACATTGGCATGTGCATTCTTTTGTGGTTTAGCATGTTTTTTACTCAAAGACTCTATTAACAAGTCCCTCTATTTAGTAATTTATGTCAACTCATGAAATGTGATGTTAGTTTGATATTTTTCATGTCATCTACAATATTATATTTAGTACTATTAGAAGAATTAGATGTATCAGTATTATGATTGTAAGTACTTCCCTTAAGAGGCTTTGTATTTTTATCTAAGGTAGTATTATGAGTGTCAAAGTTGTTTGGAGGAGTTGAAATGGTAAATGGTTGATTCTACTCCCTATTAATAAGAGGATAAGTCTTATTTATAAATTATTGAAAAGCATAAATCTCTTTAGGAATATCCTTAGGCTCATTTTCCTCTTGGAAAGGGAACTCAAATGTCTCCACCATGAGAGTTGAATTAGATGATCTAGATGACCTTGAAGAACTAGATGTACCTACATCACAATACTTATTAGGGACAACTTCAAAATTATCTAACTCTTCTTTAAATAATTCAAAAGCATTACATAATTTAACATAGTCTATTTCTCCATGGTTAGAAGTACAATGAACTCTACAATAGTTAGGTAAAGAAACATCAACAAGATTTATATTAGGCACATTCTTGCTAGCATATGTCTCATTATTCTTGTTGTGGTAACTATAATTATGAAATATATTATTGGGCCTACTAAACCTTTGAAAGGATAAATTCCTACCAGAGCTCTCTCTAGTATTTCCTATTTAGTTTTACAACTGAAGGAAGTTAGTGCTAAGATTTTAAACCATTTTGAGGACAGAGTCACTCTCATTCTTTGGTGCCTCAGAATTATGAACTTGATTATTAGCATTAGCTATAGGAATTAAAGTATGTTGATCCTATAAATGAGATCTATTGGAAACATTATTTAGGAATCCTAGGTTTTGAGTAGGATGTGCATGACTCAAAGGTAGTTGGTCCAAGATTGGAAGTTGGTTTAGGGTAGGCACATTTTTGGTTGGCATTTAGAATAACATTTTAAATAGATAAATGTGGATTGACATTAGGAATGGAATTTGACAATTATCCTTAGGGTTTTATTTAGTCATTAATGATCATATCCTTGACATAAGCTAAAGTTAATGTATTCATGGGCCCAACAACTCTCTTTATAAATGTATAAATCAAAAATCTACATACCATAATTTCAAATGTCAAAACACTCCTAAACCACATTAGGAACCCTTTGGGACCAATTTGACCCTTTCAACCCTAATTTAGCCTAACCATGGTAAGTTTGACCAACTAACTAAACCCATCCTTTTACCTACTTTCTACCTTGGCCCTTGACCGTTGACATTCACCTTGACCACTGATAATTAGGTTCCACCATCTTAATAAAATAAAAACCCACATTAACTCCACATTTATTTTATAAAAATAACTCATCTAAATTCATGTTTGAGTCATTACATGTGCGAGTTAAAATTAGAAGCCTAGTTCCCACCTTCACTTCCACCTATTCCCTATGCCTATAAGAAGAGAAGATCAAGAGGTGGAAAGGATCGATAACTATCAAGAGTTTTTGTATCTAGAGCTTATTTTATAGTTGTTCTTATAGAAATATAGTGATCCATATATCATGATAGAGATCTAACTTGCCATCACCCCTCGATTGATAGCCAAGTACCACTACTTTGTCGAGATCATGCCAGACTCTATCAATGAGCCAACCACCTCAACCACTCATCTAATCAATCTTATGCAAGCTAAGTATTTATTTTCTAGTATTCAATTATTTTATTTGTATTTGATAATTATCTTTACATAAACCCATCTCTTAAAACTTCCTTCTAGAATCTCATCAATTAGCCATTTATTATCGATAGCCTACATAAAGTAATCATTGATGGTCTATCTAACCACTGATAGTTGCCTCAACCACCAATAATCACATCAACCACCCATGATCATTATGGTAGAAAATAACAAGATATTTTTAACCTCTTACCCTCAACCAAACCCAAATTTATGTGTCCCTGCCTATTCACAGACCCCTATCCTATTTTTTGGAGCATTCTTGACCCATTTAGCATTATTTTTAACTTTATTATTGTGATATTAATCATTTATAGCCTATTTATTTATAAAGAATTTATCGTATTTGATTTCAGTACCATTTGATTATTGATGCAATTACTTTTTCATTATATTTATAAACTTAACTATTTAAAATGTGTGGATTGACAACCCCCGAAGAAGCTCTTGCTTTTGAGATCTAGCTAGTGCTAGGAAATCCACCTAGATATCTATCTAACCAACCATTTAATTTAGTGTTGTCTTATTTACAAGTCATCCTCCTAAGTGAAAGAGGATTTATTCATAATCATCTGATTCAACATGTGCACAATCAAACAAGTTTTTCAACCATACTCATATTTAGTTTCTTCCTATTCCTTTCTCAAAATATAAGCTAAAATTCATTAAAACATTCTGGCATGCCCGTGGAATGTTTGAGTCTCTACTTGGGTTTCTCTTGTTTGCATATATATGTTCATCTCTTTATGATATGCTCATAAATGACATCAAAGTTTCTTGTGGGCTTAAAATTGACTACATACATTGATTTCTTGTAAGTTTAGCTCACATAATTAAATTAAAGCAAAGTAGTTTGATCATAGCATCACTTTTATTTCACACACTAAACCAACCCACCTTCATCAATTAAACATCAACAACTTAAGAGAAGACCCAACTAAGATTTCATCACCTAGTGGTCACTTTACCCTTCCCCAAAAATCCTATTTGGAGGTCATTACCAAGGGGAAAACCAACTAAACTATCTAATGGAGTATAAACTCTGTAAATTAGTATATATTAGCTAAGCACCCAACATCCTTATCATTACGGTGTTTGAAGTGAGGGGGTAGGCCCCAATACCAAGCCACATATTGATTCCCAATACATATCCTTTTTTAAATCCTAAACACAACCTGAAACCATCCATAGACTTGTTTTCTAGTACTTGCTCTATAAGCCACTATTTCTTGAAATCTTAAGGCATAAGCTAAAAGAGAGACTAAAAGGAACTCTAGGACTTAACATAATTTTCAGAGTGTGATTACTTTCCTTGATCATTTCTTGTCTTCTCTCTATTTGAATGGTGAGATTATTTGTGTATTCTCTCTCCCTTACCTTGGATGGTTCTAACTCGTCATTAGTGAAAGAACCTAGCAGAGTAAAACCCATCACCAAAAAAATCAACCTCTTCTACCTCCTCATCCATGGAGTACATTTATGAACCATAAAACTCTCTTAATCCTTGAGGAAGTCCTTTCTTCCCTTAGGAAGTTTCCCAAGGAGATACAGACATTACCACCTTCTTAGATAACAATCATGTGGCCCTTCAACATTATCTTAACACTATGCCTCATTATGCCCCTACTTCAATTCCACCTATGGACCCATCTTATGGCATGCCCTCCCACATTATGGGAAATGCTTCTATTTCCACAATTACCACCTAGCCATTGACTACCCAAGCTTCTTCATCTACCAATAATCCCTTTGATACTACTATGGAAAACCAATTTGACCAACCTGGGAAAACCCTTATACCTTCCACCCCCACCAATAGCTCCTCTACCTTAGGAGTAACCCAACCACTATTCACTTATACTACCCTCACCATGGGAGTGCCTGTCACTAGCATTACCAATCTTCCATAATCTACCCCCATTCTGCTAACCACTACCCCAATTTAATATCTTGTGGTGCCTATACCTTCTACTTTACCACTAATTAGTTTAAAAGTCACTACCCTTCCTCTGATCACCAACCTAACCACTGATCCTATGTAATAGGTACCCATTACACCAAACCTAGGTTACATCCCTAACCCATAATGGCATGTACCTCTACTTATTACCCAACCACCTACATCTACCTACCCCTACATAACATCCACCCAACTATTAGTGTCCACGTACTAATATGTGGCCACTACTCAAACTTCTACTAGTTATTTGTATGTCACCTAACCACCACAAAAATATGCACCTTACAACCCTTTAGGTACACAAACCCAAGTAGACCTAAGGAAAATACTCATGGATAAAATGACTACCTTAGAGTCATCCATTTATGGAGCTCATAACATTTTATCATATGACTAGATCTACAATGAGAACATTCACCCCTATGTCCCTATCAAACCATATCCTCCTCAGTGGGAACTCCCCAAGTTATCTAAGTTTTAGAGTAAGAAGGATCCCCAATAGCACCTCAATTCATCTAGGCATGCATGTTATTTGATTGCCTATGATGATGCCCTCTTTTGTACCTTCCCCATGTCCCTATCTGATCTGGCATTAGATTGGTATAGTGCCATAACCAAACACTCTTTTTTCTCCTTCACCTAGCTGGCCCAAACTTTTTTGGATCACTTTTTGATAAATATCTCCAAGAAGGTTTCCATCACTAAACTTTACTCTATCCAAAAATTTGATGATGAATCTATTGCTAGTTTTATATCTCTTTAGAGAAGCATGATCAATCAAATTTCCTTATCTTTACTCCAACTTAAACTAATAGAAATTTTGTCTCAATCATGTACTAAGCACATATCCTATACATTACATGTTCAGAGCTTTATAACTATTAATGAAGCTTTTACCATGGCATGTAAGCTAGAAAATAGAGCCATCAATGAAGGAAAGCTAAAGTTGAAAAAAAAGAAATATTCCTATAAAACTAACGAGGCTTCCTCCTCTAAACCGAGAAATCAAACCAATACCAATGCCAAGAGTAAGGGAACTACAAATGTGGTTGTCCTTAAAACTACTCCTCCACCATCTATCAACCAACCAAATTCCTCTAATTTTTTAAAGCAAAACATGAGAAACTAAAATTGAAACAATTGGAAGTAATTTACTCCACTTGGAGAATCTTATGCTTCAATATTGGATAAGTTACTAAAGGCCAACATCATACAACGTTTTCCAATAAAACCCCCTCAAAAAATTTATTCTTATCATCTTATGCCTAGTTGGTACAATGAGAATGATCTATGTGCTTTCCATAGAGTATTAGGGCATGATGTTATTAGGTGTAATACCTTCAAAAGTATTATCCAATCCCTCATTGAAAAAGGAGAGATTGTGTTAGATAGCCTCAATGCACCTCAAAAACAAGCCCTTGACATTTTCAAGTAATTTTTTCCTAATCATTGACCTACCAAAAATGAGGGCAAGAAGGTTGAGTGTTCTCATGATGCCCATACCATCAATATGGTTCTTGACACATTCATGGTTGAATAACGTACCACCCAATATATATATTCTTCACCCACTCCACTTATTGAGGTAGTGGAGTTAACCTCCCATCTTTTGGAAACCCAAATTTAGGAACCACCCCTTTCTCCTCCTCCACTTATTGAGGTACTAGATACATCAACCACTCCTTTAACTGACATACTAGAACAACAAAATTTTACCATCTTCCTCAAACACCAAACAACTCACTCCCCATTTGGAGATCATTCCCAAAGAGGAATCCACCATATCTACACCTCCCATAAAGGAGTTACCCATATAAACCTTACATCTTTTGATTGAGGAAAAGGATGATGTCACCATTCCCCTTTCTCAACCTATGGGATTATCTTTCAAGTCCACTATCTAGGGAAAACTAGTCTACAAACCATTATCTAGGTTACTGTAGAAATTAGAATTTGTCTCCAACCTTGACATGGATCAAGCCACCTTTTGGTAGTAATTATGGATACCTTACATCACTAAGAAGAAACATCTAACAACACCTTTGGTAGATCAACCCATCACTCCTATTATTTAAACCCATATCCTACCAACCAAATTGACAAAAACCTCTCCCAACCTAATAATTTCTCAACCATCTAATGTACCCAAACCCCAAATAACCAAATCACCCTCTCTAACTAGACTGACCAAACTAACTAAAAACCTTGGTACCTTCCCTACACAGAGCCTTAATCACCTATCTTTGAAAGTGGAGCTTACCTCACCAAACCCAACAACCAACCACAAAACCAAATTAACCAAGGAGGTAAAGACACCAAAAGGATAGAGGGACAAACTCTTACCTCCCTAAACCTTTCCCTCTATCTTGGGGCCTCATCCCTCCACTTTGATTAGGAAGTTGATTATCTCAACCAAAACCCAATCGCCACTACTAGCTACACCATCACACTTGCTTTTAGACACACTTATCTTCACTGAGCCATCAATAACCAGACTACCTACCCTAAAACCTTTTACCTCTAACTTATCAACATCTACCTTACCAAAATCAAGACCATAAACTAGGAACACTACCTTACCCAAACCTCCTACCACCAAACCTATTACCAAAAAACCTTCCATCTCACCAACCAAGACCAAAAACCTCTACACCCTCTCCACTTTTAGTTGAATCCTAATAAATTATTTTATAAAGGATATTGTAAGCTTCTTGCTTGACCTTACCCCTATCAATATGTTCAACCCTCTTGGTCTAAAACCAATCTAGTATAATGATCACCAAGTGTGCTTTGATCATAGGATACCAGGGCAGGACATAGAGACTACAAAGCTCTCCAAACCATTATCCATCAGCTCTATGATGAGGATGATCTATTAATAGATGAACGTCCCAAAATCCTATTACTAATCCAAAAACCAATAACCACTACTCAATGCCTCCCTATTCTCCCACTCTCACCTTAGAGTGATGTAGAGCCAAACTTATCTCCTGCCCTGACTCTTCCTTCTATCCATACTATCCATGTTGTCACATGATCACATTCTCAATAGAAGGATAAAGGGAAGGCCAAAGTGTCCATCCCATGGACATACCCATCTTACACCTCCCAACTAGGTCAAAATCAAGTACATTCACCTTTAGCCAAACCCAAGGTATATATCTTGGGTACCTCCCAATCTAACCCATCCAAATCCATTAGGATAATGGTGCTCAAACAACTTCACTAAACCCCAATGAAGATGAGCCTATATGAGTTTATCTCTACTTCACTTCATCATTGCCAAGTAATGATAGAGGCATTGCAATTAGTAGAGGTCTGACCTAAATACCCTTAACCTTTAGCATCCTTTATTGGTTCTCTCTAAATTTATAACCTTGTAACCTTCAAGGATTTAGAAATACCTTATATCCACCCTGATGACCCAAATCCCCCTCTCTTTATCACTACTTATATCAACTAGACCCACATCAAATAGGTCATGATTGATGGGAGAATTAGTATTAATATCATCTCTTCCAATGCCTATAATCAACTCAACCTATTGGTCAATGTCATGTCCAAAACCTCAGCCATCCTCTAATCTTTCATTGACACCATGACCACTACCCTAGTAACTATTGTCCTTTATATCTATTTAGGACTTTTCATGCTACTTAAAATATTTTATGTAATGGAAGGAAAATTCTAATACAATGTTTTGTTAGGCTAACCTTAGATATTATCCATGGGTTGTGTCTCCTCTACCCTTCATCATTACATTAAATTTGAACACAAAGGTCAATTTGTCACTATAAAAGCTGACCTAAGCCCTTTTTCATCATGCAACATGACTTATCAACCCAATGACATCCTCCCACCTCCATCTAACATACCCTCCTCAGCCAAAGATAAGACCTCAACCATAAAAGAGGGAGTCATACCTTCTTCTACCAATGAGTTATCAACTAGCTCATCCATCCCCTCCAAAGAGATTCCCACCTTAGACCACATGGAATCCACATTCCAACATCTTTCACTGGGGGAATATTACCTCCTCACCCTTGATGTTTTCCCTACTCCCCAAGAGTATGGGAAAATTGACCACCAACTTAGGTATGAACCTAGTATTAGATCCATTATTACATTTGGACCTTCACACTATCAAACCCATTTCATCTATGGGGGACTCAACAAACCATTTGGTGCTTCTACCACCTCATATTTGCCTTGACCATTCACCTCCAACTTCTATTATCTAGACAAGCTAAGTTTTTCCACTACATACCTTTACAAGTGTGCTTGGAAGGGATTTGGTCTTGGGCGATATGAGCATGGACCATATGAGTTTATTTTCATTGAGACTAGAAAGCCTCATGAGAAACATGGCCTTGGTTTCATTCTACCCACCAAGAAGCAAACCAAACCACCTACCATCACCATTATTGAGGAAGCTATCCCCCCTTCACCAAATTCTCCTCCACCTGTATGTGAGTATGAGGACATCATCCCCCCTAACTTTTTTTTCTTCAACATGATCATCCTCAAACCCCTAACTTATCAAAAGGAGGAGGAAACTATAACCATCCCTTTGACCCATCCTAAGATGGTAGCATATGACTCTCCTATCATTAACATTATTTAATGTTAAAATGATGATTCCATTCTCACCTACCTTGGTGCCCTAGATTATTCCATCCACAAATCCCTTCCTCCTAATACTTTGACCATGTTGAATGAACCCACCATGGACTTCAACTTGGGAAATTTAGAAAATCCTCAAATTGTCAAAATTGGCCAACCATTAAATGTTGAGGAACTTTGAGACTTCCCCTCCTTCCTCAAAGCTGGAAGAATATAATTTTCTTGGTCTTATAGTGACATGCTAAGAATTGACCCTACCATTACCACCCAAAACATAGTCACCAACCATGACGCCAAGCCTATCAAGAAGAAACTTTGATGAATGCACCCCCACATATCCCTTCTTGTCAAAGAAGAGCTTTAGTGTCTCATTTTTGTTAATTTAATTCAACCCATTAACTATTTAATATGGGTTTAAAATCTCATACCTATTACCAAAGACATAGGGGGAATATGCATTTTTGTGGAGTTTCATGACCTCAACCTTGCTTGCCCCAAAGATGACTTTCCTCTACCAAGCATTGACCAACTAGTTGATCTTATAGCTAGCCACGAGATGTTATCTCTCATGGATAAATTATTAGGTTACAATAAAATCCTAATTTCTCCCAAATATCAACACAAGACTACCTTTATCACCCCATGGGTAACCTTCTATTATAGAGTCATACCTTTCAGACTAATGAACATTGGTGTAACCTACCAATGTGCCATGACTTAAATTTTCCATGACCTTATCCACAAGATAGTCAAATACTATGTGGATAACCTCCTTGGGAAATATAAATATTGTAAGGATCATTTTTATATTCTCAAAATTATCTTTGATCACCTCATCTATTATCATGTCCACCTTAACCCGAAGAAGTGCATTTTTAGGGTCTTGTTAGGAAATATCCATGGCTTTATCATTTCCCTTTAGGGGATCAAAGTTGATCCTTCAAAAATTAAATAAGCCCTAAAAATTCTTCCTCAAATCAACCTAAATCAATTTTTTAGTTTGTATGGGAAGCTCCAATCCATCTATCACTTTATCTCCCAACTTTTAGAGTGATGTCAACCCTTCCACCACCTTCTGAAGAAGGATGTATCTTTTAAGTGGAATAAAAACTATCAAAAGGCCTTTTATTCAATAAAATAGTATCTTTTATCTCCATATATCCTCACCCCTCTTAAGAATGACCAACTTTTTCACCTATTTATATTTTCCACCAGCCACTCTCTAAGGGAGATGTTTGCTTATCAAGATAAACAACACAAACAATAAGACATCTACTACATCAGTCACTTGCTTATAGACTACAAGAATCAGTACACCCATACCAAGAAAATTTGCTTATATTTAGTCTTTGTGGCCACCAAACATCACCACTACCTTCTTAACTATAAAACATATGTCATAACCTATACCGACCCACTCAAGTATATGCACTCTAAGCCATACCAAAACCAATGTATGTCCAAATGGATCATGATTTTAGTTGAGTTTAAACTTGAGTTTATTTATTAGAATTAAATTAAAGGGTAAGTCATTACCAACCAATTGGTTGAAGCACCATTATCAGATAACCAACCTCCTCCTCTTCAGTGTCTTGATGAGTCCATCGTGACCCTCTCTCAAGCAGACTTCACCTACCAGGTCACCATGTTCTTTGATGGATCAAAGTGTCAACAGGGTGGGGGATCTAGCATCAACCTTATTCCATTTGAAGTTGAACATCTTCCTTTATATTTCAATCTTGATTTTTAATGTACTAATAATATGGTTGAGTATGAAGCCCTAGTCATAAGCATTCAAATTGTGTTAGCCTTAGGAGTCAAAATGATCAACATATTTTTCAACTCCCAACTTGTGGTCAATAAAATCAATGGATCTTACCAGTGTAAGAATGATGTTTTGCAATATTATAAACAATGATTTGATGAATTATTAACATCATTTAAACTCTACCACATCCAGTCAACCTTATGATCTACTAATAAGTTTGTTGATACCATGTCTTCC
Source organism: Torreya grandis (assembly GCA_037957365.1). Taxonomy (NCBI): domain Eukaryota; kingdom Viridiplantae; phylum Streptophyta; class Pinopsida; order Cupressales; family Taxaceae; genus Torreya; species Torreya grandis. The sequence goes on from JARHVA010001270.1 coordinate 1,757,164, forward strand.
CTTACCTCTCAAATCCCATCTATACCATTTGACTCTAAGCTATCTATTATTATCCATAGACTTACCCAACCTTCCTATGCCAAACTAGATTCTCCCACCATATTCAATGTGGAGGAGACCCAACCTGACCTTTAGTATCAGTAGACCTTTGACTATCTTAACCTTGTCATCATTTTTTTTGGTCTTTATAGGAATTATCAAAGAGTGTTTATCTAGAGTACCTCATGTTATAACATTATGGGAGGAATTATTTATAAATTTGGATTTGATGGTATCATATTTCATTTCCTATGTAGTCATGAAGCCTCTCATGCTATCAAGGAAATGCATGATGGGATCTATGGGGGACACTTTAGTGGCCTCACCATAGCTAAATTCATCCATTGCCTCAGCTATTACTGGCTTACCCTTAACTAGGACTATTTTGATTATGCGAAAAGTATGTTAAGTATCAATAACATGTCAATTTACATCACATACCTATCCATAGTCTTCATATTTTTACTAATTTTTGGCCCTTGTCACAATGGGGCTTGGAAATCATTGATGAGATTAACCCCCATTCTTTGTAATGATACCATTTTATCATCGCTATGATTGATTACTTCACCAAGTGGGTGGAGGCTATTCCTTTAATTTTGACCAAAGTAGAGAAGATTGTGTACTTAATCAACCATCACATCATCTATTGTTTTAGTGTTCCTCACAAGATCATCACTAAAAATGGTAAATATTTTAAAAACAAGAAAGTTTAGGGTCTTTATGATGAATTTGATATTAAGTTAAGTTTTTACTTTCCCCATCACCTTCAAGTGAATGGATAGGTAGAATCCTCTAACAAAACTCTTAACAACATTGTCACCAAAATGGTCAATGCATTTGGTTGGGATTGGCATTTGCACATCCATTTTGCCTTATGGGGATATCATACTAGCATTTAAACCCATATGGTGCTACACCTTTTTCTCTTATGTTTAGAGCAGAGGCCATTTTGCCTTTGGAAGTACAAATCCCATCTCTTCCCATATCTTTATAGGATATCATTTCTAAAGATGTTTATCATCAACACTATCTAGCCCAACTTTAGCTACTTGATGAGTGTTGTTTAGTTGCCCTTACTCACCTTCATGTCTATCAAGAGTGTGTAAAACATGCCTATAACAAATGCCTTAGAGTGTGAGAATTCAACATCAGATACCTCATCTTAAAGGAAAATCAACATGACACTAATATGGAGAAAATCAAGTGGGGTAAGTTTGCTTTCTATTAGCTTGGACCCTATATCATAACCCACAAGTATGGATCAAGAGCTTACTGGTTATCCTATCTTGAGGGAAACCTAGAACCTGAGCCCCTCAATGCTTTGTATCTATATCTATTTTTATATATATGAAGGATCAAGTTCACATTTTGTTTTAACGTAAGCTCATCCCTTACTTTCACATCACATTCATCTCCTTATTTTAGGGGAAACTAATTAAACCTAAATCATGTGATTATCTATCACAATCATAGCCTCATATTAAACAATAAATACCATGGATATACCCATGGCATGACTATCATAGTACTTTTTTCCCCTTTTCAAGATGGATTCCCATGATCATTTACACCTAAACCTCTTTACACCTAATCATCCTTCTTGTGATTTTAATTTTGCCTTCATAAAGGTGAACCCTTTAAGCCTATATAAGTATGTTTATGTCAATAAAAATCAAACAAATCAAAAAATAAAAATCCCTACCAATAGCAATCATGGGTCATTCTTAGCATTCATAGACTATTCCCTTGAAGGACAACTTTTTAAAACACACTTAAAATTGCTCAACATAAACTAGACTTCTCCCTTGAAGGATAGCTATCAAAAGCATTAAACATAACACAAAAAATTAGATCACTCCCTTGAAGGATGGCTGAGTAAAGCATTTATCAAAATAAGAAATTTCTTGGAAGCTCCTCATATCGATCAACTTCCCAAACCCACCTATGTAATAATCAAAAGACCCATTACCAAGTAAAGGCAAAAACATAATGATTTTTAAAGTCACAATCAACTCTCATAAGCAAACTAATTTTGAAAACCTCAATCAGCTCTCATAAGTAAACTTCTTGCATCGATCAGTCTACACCTTGCATGACATAGAATTATTTATACTGACTCTTTAGAAGCCTACAAAAGAGGCATAGTAGTCTCATAAGAAGGTTCCATAATTCATCCATCTCCCCTTTATACACTATAAGCAAGGTATTTTGAGCTTACTTGACATTATTGATCAAGACACCTTTTTAATCAACTAAAAAACACTAATGTGAAACATCCAAAGGGCTTACGTTCCTTAATCCAATCCAACTTTGGTTTTATTTTAGTCATTTTCAAATAAGAATCATCACACCCTCTTCCTATCCTATCATGACTAGTTCATATATTCACTAAGATGTTTATCTCTTGATTATATCCTTTGTTCTCACATCTAGTGTTGTTAATTAATTTGCTTCATATGCTTTACCCTAAGTAGAATAATAACAACCATAATTATCACATCATATTAATCTGTGTCATAAGAAAATGCATAACCATAATCATAACCATTCCAAGCATAATAAAATCATATCATTTATGAACAATAAAGCAATCAACCATTTTCACCACATGTCTAAATCTAAACAATGAAGCATATACTCATTAAAATTTAGCATGTCATAAACATACATGTCAAAAATCATAACCATGAATAAACTAAGATGCATCTCATCGCATGCCTATCTAGGTGAGTCTACATCAGTAGCTAATATATATACCATAAGCATAATAAAAATAACATCATCAATATAAACATTACATCATCTAAAAACATCAAAGCAAGCCATAGACCATGAACAATGAGTAATAAACAAAGATTGTATATATCAATCATGAGTCTAACATCATAATGTATAAAAAATATACATTACTCTCTCTCTCTCTCTCAAAATGTACATCTCACCACATTGGATCATAGGCTAGAATAAAAATGATATACAACAACATAATATAACATATCTAAACTATATTATAGCTATGCCCCTGGGGCACCACTATCTCTTGGATCCCCACTAGGTCTTAGTGTCTGACCCCTTGAAGTACCTATCTATATCCTATACCCAACCCAATCTAGGAACCTAATAAATGGTCTCTAGATAATGTCTCCAATCACCACTACATCTAAAAAACCCTTGAACCAATCATCATTGTGGGCTCCTCCTCCTACACTTAAAGTGGTAAAGTCAGCTCTCCATCACATAAAACTAATTGAGAACTCTATCTGGGCATATCCAACCCATGGTTACCCCACTGGCCTTAGCACCTAGATGTTCTCATAGGCCTAGCAATGTATAACTATATGGACACTAACACTATATCTCCTGTGGGCCCTAAAACCCCATAGCTCCCTATATATTTGCACAAGCAATATCAGTACCCATATAATTACTATTTTCCCCAACAACATCTCAACACACCCCTAGTATAAAGTATGAGAACCTCCCACAACTTGAGTTAGGGAGGGAAAAGCATGACATGAATATCATCATCATAGTCATTAGTCTCTTCTTGCCCCTCACCCTTTGATAGAGCATAGAGTAGCCAAAACCCCTAGTGTTCTATTTGACACAATCATGATCATATTTATACATCAGAGTTAGTATCTCATCATGCTGCTCCCACTCTATGTGGTAAATCAGATCACCCTAAAGGGGAAACCATGCGATCTTATGCATGTCTTTTGGTAAGATAGTCATCTGACTAGTGGATAGTAGGAAGGTGTTCATGGATAGATCCCATCTCTCGATGAGGGACATGATCATGGATGTATCACATGGTACATGTTGATAATATTAAATCACTCCTAAACTGACCTCATCCATGTGTGCCCAATCAATCGTGGTCATCCTCTAGTGAATCTCTATAAAGATGTGCTACACCTGATCATGTATCTATATCTACTCCTAGGCTTTTAATGTTTTATATCATAACATTACTTAGTCACCTATACCATTTTTACTACACATTTATCCTCTTCAACTATATTAGTTACACTTAATATTTATATAACAACCTATTTATCTACCCATTTTACCCATTTAACTAGTACCCACTTTACCCCTCTACCTTATCTATCACTTTTAGAATTTGTGCCTACCTGCCAAATCCACCCTCTAACCTACAAGGTCAGCCTATACCCACCAAATAACACCTAAAATACCTTAAACACTTTAACACAAAATCAAAACCCATTTTCAAACTAGGTGATCATTGATGGTCATGGTGATTGCTAATGGTCAGACATTGATTTTCTTATGAATATTGACCATCAATGATCAAACTCAACTATCAATGGTCACTATGGGTGTTCTGCAAGTGGAATACCCAAAATCTATCTCTACCCTAACACTCCAATAAAACCCCTCTCATCCCTTCAAATTTATTACCCAAAACATAAACCCACCCTAGTTGACCTACCCCACTTTTCAATTTTAACCATTACCCACTAAAATCACCCAAATCACACAAAACCCCACCTAAGGAGAAACAAACCCAAAACCCAACCCAACCAAACACTTGATCAAATACCTCAATACCAATTGTAATTAAAAAATTGACAAACTAATCTACCAATTTGAATAGTACCACCTACCTCATTCCTTGACCATCATCAAGGAGGAATCTAGGGACCCATTGAATGTCCTCATCCACATCCATGCACTCTCTACATCCATATTGGTCCCCTCAATCCACTCAACTAAATCAATAAATAGTCAACTCCTTAGTAGTCCTCATTAGTAATATTCTTCACCTAATAGGCCAAAAACCAAAGCTCAACAACTCACAAAAGATAAATGAGTGTAATAGATCACTTTTTGCATTTTGACCCATGGACTTTTAGGGTTTGAACCCTGACCATTGATAGTTAGGGTGATTGTCGATGGTCACCTTTAAGGACTCTAACTGTCTATGGTTAGGGTCTTAACCCTTTTTATTATGCCTCCATCCAATAGCCTTTTAAAGTAGAACTAAATCAAAACACCCACCCATGGAGACTACCTTTTCTACCCACCCCAACCACCTCATTATCTTGTCATTGGTCCATTTCATCCCAACTAGTGCATGTTTTGTGATGAATTTTTCCTAGTCTTTTGATTATAATGATAACATTTGCCATTTTGACCCTTTTGAATTTGCACCACCTCATGCATACCAGACCCACTTGTGTCTTCTCGAGAGCACTTCCTACCTTGAATACCCATGACACTTAAAAGTTTTGTATTTTTAATAATATCACTTCCTACCTTGTATACCCATGGAAACATAGACATTGCCTATGAGACTTGTGTTTACGAGTGTACCTAGCTGCCATGCATAAATGTGGTCATGTAGTCTACTTGTCTAATGAAGGGGCATCCTTATATACCCCAAAAGGATTTAATTTGTATTTTAAGTGTTTTATAGGTGTATTAGGTCTTATTTATGTCTTAGGAGTGATCTTAGCTAGCACAAGTTACATAAAATTTGAATTATGGAGTTTCCCTCCAAAAATGCCACTATTTGAAAATTTGAATTTTCTTAGTCTTGTAGAAGGATTTCTACGCATGTTTTGATGGTGGAAATGTGTAGGAACATGTATAGTGGGTCTTAATTCTATGCAAAGGTCATGATCATGTTATTTATTTTATAGGCATGGCCATATAGTACTCATAGTGGAAAAATATGAAAAATGTAATGTAAGTTCAATGACTTCTACATGGGAAAAGCCTTTAAGGTTCAGTTATGAATATTGGTAGAAGGTGGTAGAGTTAGTTTTGGTATTTATATAGTGTATTCCATTAAAAGGAGATAGAAAATGGACATGTAGACAATTAACATTCATGAATAGAGGACTATATTCATTAAAATCTTGTGTGCATTGAAGTTACATGGCTGTGACTGAGCATTTTACTTGTTTGAATCTATAATATGGTAAGTGATTAGATGTTTAATTTTTATAATGTTCTATAATAAATTATATTTTCTTGTGTGAGATAGGAAACTCCAAATTGAGGTGGAGGAAACTACTTTGTAGAGATAACTAGGCCTAATACTAAGGGGACATGCATATACAATCTTGTGTGAAAAAATTGGTTTAACATTTTATCCTTTTAATATTTGAGTTATATTAATATTGGGTGATGTAATAACCTTTAAAATAGAGTGAATGATATTTTTTATATATGTTTGGTAATAAAAAAATGTTTTTGATATATTTTAGTTATGAATCTTGCTTATTGAACCCTACAGACTACCCAAAACCAAGTTTGTACCCACTGTTTATTGACTTTGAATATTGTTTGAAATAAAAAATGATTAAAATTTGTTTATTTTGGATATATAATCTGGTGATAACATTTATCTAAGAGTTAGAGTCCTTAGGAAATTAAAAAAATAACAAAATCTTATAGACCCTTATTTTCTGTCATAAAATACAATCAAGAATGACTGAGATCTCTCTATTGTGAATGTAATAAGGGTTTTTAGAAATTTTGTGAAATAATTAAAAATTTTAATTTATCCTAAATAAAATTTTTCTAGTCATTACTTTTTTTTAAACCTATTTATAGATCAATATATTGATTTTATACCACTCTTGGCCTATTTAGTCATCCTAAACCCTGACAACAAGGGTTTTGTCTGTTATGATAAAAGTAACCCTAAAAAATTCATAAAATATTGTATTATAATGTATTTCAACATTACCTAACTTATTAAAATATTTTAAAGACTATAAAGTACGTATAGTATAGACTTTTAGTAGGTGGTCTTGGAAAAGGGCTAAATAAGGCCTAATTTAGAAGGTTAGAAGGGAGAAAGTTGACCTAAGGAGCGACATAGGTCTTTAAATTTTAAACACAAGTGTGTATAAACAAGGAAAATTATAATATATTTTTTTAAAGTCATAATAGTGTGTACTTTTTTTGTACAATGGCATTTTTAGTCAAACAGGGCTATAAGGATGGAGTATTGCATTAGCAGAGTTGCATAAGATGAAAGTAGGTGTTTGAGAGAGTATAAGAAAGGGGTATAGAGTATTGTTATATAATATTATAATAAATATAAATGCATTTTTTTATTTAAATAATTCAAAGGTTCTATAATTTTAAATGGTGCATAGTTTCTTAAGCCTAAAACCAAAGAAGTGATCCTTTATTCAAGGACAAGTGAAAGAATCTTGTGTAAGCTTTACATCATTTGGTATCAGAGAATAAGGATGGTCAGATTATAAGGTTAAGAGGGTAAAATGTAATAATTAAAAATTAAACCTACATTATCTCAAATAATGTAATAGAATGTGGCAAATTTGGTCATTGAAATGAGGAATATGCAGGCTAAAATGGAAGCCATGGAGATAGCTCAAAGAAGAAGGGTCATAGTTGAAGATGATAGTGATATAGAAGAGGAATTTCATAAATTATAATATGAGGAATAAATAAAAGATAGAGTGGAGGAAATATTGATCAAAGCCATGATGAATATGGGCTCAAAACCAAAGTTAGATGTGCTAATGTATGAAGGCAATCTTAATGTGGATGAGTTGGTGGATTGGATAGAATCCATGGAAAATTATTTTGAGTATGAGGAGGTTGATGACATGAATAAGGTGAAATTTTCAGTCAAAAAATTTAGAGTACATGCTTCTTTGTGGTGGGATGGAATTCACGAAGAGAGAAGGAGAAGAGGTCAAACAAAAATTTAGTCATAGGATAGGATGGTGATGAAGATGAGGGAAAAAATCATAATAAAGGATTACCATACACATTTGTTTATATGTTTTTATAATATTATAAAAAATGATCATATAGTGAATGAATACACATAAGAGTTTCATAGGTTGATAATCAGAACATGACACTTGTAAAAAGATGATGAGAAGGTAGCAAGGTACCTGAATGGTCTCAAGTTTTCCATACAAGATGAGATTAGTGTATTGAATTTGAAAATAGTTTAAGAACAATAAAAATAAGCCTTGAAATATGAGGAGAAGTTGGAAAGAATACATACATAACAAGTAAGAGGAAAAGGCAAACAAGTGAGAGGGAAAAGAGAGTATGATAGTAAGAATGCATATGAAGAAGGTGAAAATAGTGGACAAAGACATGAAACATAGCCAAGAGGTGGTTATAGAGGTAGGAGGACATATTACAGAGGTGGATATGCTAGAGAAAGAGGACTTGTGGTTTCATAGGAAAAATTTTCAAATACAACAAGTATGCAAGCCATAAGTATTGGGATTGTCTAGAGGAACATCAAGAAAGAAGTTATAGGAATGAGAGAAGAAATAAAATGATGAAACCTATATAGGAAGAGAGTGCTAGATAATATTCACATATAGTGGCACCTGAATAAGGAGAGTCACTCTTAATGAGGAGGACATTTTTGAATCCACCAAAGGAGAAAAAACGTGTACAATGGAGAACACTCTTCAAGACAACATGTAAGTCCCATGGTAAATGTTGAAAAATGATTATAGATTTAGGAAGAATAAACAATTTGGTTTCAAATGAGATGGTAAGCAAACTAAGCCTCAATATATTTCCTCATCCTACACCTTATAAAGTTTCTTGGCTTTAGAAAGGATAGAGTGTTCTTTTTGATGAACAATGCTTAGTAGATTTTTATATTAGAACATATGGGGATTGGGTCACATGTGATATTATCCCCATGGATGTGTGTCATGTATTGCTAGGAAGGCTTTGGAAGTTTGATAGGTTAACTAATCATGATGGGGGGAAGAACACCTATTCTCTAGATCACAAGAGAGTTAAGTATACATTATTGCCTTTGAATAATGATGATAAAGTTTTTGGTGTCTATTATAAGGTATTAGTTCAAGGTTATAAAGAGTTGGTACAGTATCAAGATGAAGATGTAAAGATGAAATAACAACCCAAGGAGATTAAGGCAGCCCAAGATGAATAATGTGAACTTATGCCAAGTAAAAAAAAATTCAAGTAAGTTTTTGAATGAGTTGTTTTAAAGTTTTTCTTAGCATTTTGTGAATATTACTAGTTATGAGTTCATAAAAGACATGATAGGCAATCTCCAATGCATGACAAAAAGTCTTGAAAAGACAAGAGATGAAAAAGAGTTGAGTAGTATACAATAGGCCCAAAAAGGAAAACCAAGTTAAGGCAATAACATTATAGTGTTACATCAATATCATGAGAATATGAATGAGAACATGTATTAATTGTGTATAAAGGAGGTAGAGGGAAGTTATGAAGATGATAGACAACAACAAACCAAACACTTATGCAAGTAAATGGCATATAAGGACCAAATAATTGATATGTATGAGATGAAGTTTACTAAGCAAGAAAAATGGGTGAAGGATGAAGAAGACACATTTTCAGTAGTAGTGTCTTATTGAAGAAATAATGTAATGGATTAGTTTTAAGGATTGAAAGCATGGTTTTCACATCCCAAGTAAGCATCAAAAGATAGCTGTGATTTCTTTAACAAGTTTATTGCATGTTCAGGTACACTAATGAAGAAAAAGAACTAGAGGAAGCCTAATTATGGGGCATAGGAACATGTTCACCTCTATGAGAGGTAAGTATTAGAATAAATTATATCAAGAGGTACAATGTAGCTAAAGAGGAACACACACCAAGTTGACATATGTGGTAAATTTTTTTTAGCTTGGTAGTATGATGTAGGGCATTGTTATGGTTCCAAAAAAGGATTAATTTTTAGCTTTAATTTTTATTTTATGTGTTTTTTAGGTGTATTAGGTTATAATTATGTCTTAGGAGTGATCTAGGTTAGCACAAGTTGCATAAAATTTGAATTATGGAGTTTCCCTAAAAAAAATCCACTATTTGAAAATTTGAATTTTCTTAGCCTTGTTGAAGGATTTCCATGCATGTTTTCAAGGTGGAAACGTGTAGGAAAATGTATAAGGTATCTTAAGGATATGTAAAGTTCATAAAATTTTTATTTAGTCTATAGGAATGGTCATATAGTATTCATAGTGGAAAAACATGAAAAATGTAATGTAAGTTCAATGACTTCTAGGTGGGAAAAGCCTCCAAGATTCAGTTATGCATCTTGGTAGAAGGTGGTAGGTTTAGTTTTGGTTTTTATATAGTTTATTACATTCAAATGAGATAGACAATGGACATGTATACAAATAAAATTTATGAATAGAGGACTGTGTTCATGAAAATCCTATGTGCATTGAAATTACATGGTTGTAACTGAGCATTTTACTTGTTTGAATCTACAATATGGTAAGTGATTATATGTTTGATTATTGATAATGTTTTATAAAAAATTATAGTTTATTGTACAAGATAGGAAACTCTAAATTGAGGTGGAGGAAACTAATTTGTAGAGACAACCAGGCCTGATAGTAGGGGGCATGCACATATAGTCTTATGTGAGCAAATTGATTTAGCATTTAAATATTTTAATATTTGAGTTGTGTGAATATTGGTTAATGAATCCCTTTTATAATATAGATAATGATAGTTTTTATATATGTTTGGTAATCAAAAATTGTTCTTGATACATTCTGGTTATGAATATTACTTATTGAATCTTGTAGACTACCCAAAACCAGGTATATACCCTAGTTTATTGACTTTGAATCTTGTTTAAAATAAAATGTGATTGAAAGGTGTTTATGATAGATATAAAAGGTGGTGATAACCTTTATCTAAGAGGTGGAGTCTTTAGGAAATGAAAAAAATAACAAAATCTTGTAGACCCCTATTTTTTTCATTTAATATAGTCAAGAATGACTGAGATCTCTCCATTATGAATGTAATAAGGGTTTTGAGAACTTTATTGAAGAATGAAAAATTTTCATGTAGACTATATAGAATGTTTATAATCATTATTTTGGTTTGAACCTATTTCTAGATCAAGATATTGATTTTAAATCACTCTCAGCCTGTTTAGTCATCCTAAACCCTGACGACTAGGTTTTTATCTATTGTGAGAAAAGTAACCCTAAAAAATTCATAAAAAACTAGTATTATAATGTATTTTGAAATTAACTAACTATTTCAAATAGTTTTTGGATCATACAATACCTGTAGTATGGACTTCTAGTAGGTGGTCTTCAAAAAGGGCTAAAGAAGGCCTAATTTGGAAGGCTATAAGGGAGAAAGTTGACCTAGGGAGTGAGATAGGTATTGAAATTTAAACCATAGGTGTGTTTCAACAAGGAAAAGGATAATATCATTTTTATAAGTCATAATAGTGTGTAATTTTTCTATACAAGGGCATTTTTAGTCAAACAGGGCCATAAGGATGAAATATTGCATTGGTATAGTTGCATAAGAGAAAAGTAGGTATTTGGGATAGTATAAGAAAGGGGTGTAGAGAATTTTTAGAGATTATTATAATAAAGATAAATACCTTGTGTTCTTGAAACAATTTAAAGGTTATATACTTTTAAATGGTGAATAGTTTCTTAAGCCTAAAACCCAAGAAGTGATCCTTTGTTCAAAGACAAGTGAAAGAATCTTGTGCAATCTCTATATCATTATCACTTGTCCTTATATCACTAACCTTTATGTTTAGTGGATATGGCAACCTATTCTAGGCAAAATATTGTCTATTTTACTTTTTGTCATACTTTATGCATTTACTTACACTTCAGTGCCCAACCTATCACCCACATTCATAAAGCCCACCTTCATCATCCCCTTCATCCACCTTATCAAACCCATACTTGATTATATTTTACCTCATCGACTAATGGTTTGAGGGGGAGAACCTCATCCCATACTTAGGGCAACCAGACCTTTGACCAGTAATCAATATTTGTATTATAACTTATTGATTCAAAGTTGCATAACAAAAAGGGGCAAATTATAGATATTAGAAATATGTACACCATAATTATGAATGTCAAAACACCCCTAGACCACCTTAAGACCCCTTTGAAACCAATTTGACCCTTTCAACCCTAATCAATCCTAACCATGGTCAGTTTGACCAACTAAATAAACCCACCCTTTTACCCACTTTTTACCTTGGCCCTCGACTACTAGTAGTCTGGATGATCATTGATGGTTACCTTGACCATCGATGGTCAGGTTTCACAATCTTAATCAATTAAACACCCACATAAAATCTACCTTGATATTATAAAAATAAATCATCTAAATCCATGTGTGATCCATTACATGTGTGAGGTAAAATTAGAAGCCCAATTCCCATCTTCACTTCCACCTCTTCCCTATTCCTATAAGAAGAGAAGAGTAGGAGGTGAAAAGGATTGACAACTATCAAGAGATTTTTCATTCAAATCTTATTTTGTAGGTGTTCTTCCATTAATCCAATGATCTAACCATCATTATAAAGAGCTAACTTGTCATTTCCCCTCAGTTAATAACCAAATACTGTTACTCTACCAAAATCATACTAGACTCTATCAACGATCCAACCACCTCAACCACTCATTTGATAAATATTCTACAAGCTAAGTATTTATTTTACAGTATTCAATTACTTTATTTGTATTTCACAATCAACCCAACATAAACCCATCTTTCAAAATTATTTTCTAGAATCTCATTAATTAACCATTTATTACCCACAACCTACACATAATAACCACCAATGGTCAGCTTGACCTCTAACGGTCTATCCAACTACTGACCATTTCCTCAACCACCAATGGTTACCTTAACCACTACCAATTACATCAACCATCGATGGTCACTATGGTAGAAAATAACATAAAGTTATTTTCACCTTCTTACCCTCAACCAAACCCAACTTTCTATGTCCCTACTTATTCACAGACCCCTATCTTATTTTTTGAAGCACACTTGACCCATTTAGAATTAGTATTAACTTGATTATTTATATATTAGTCATTTATATCCTATTTATTTATCAAACATTTCTTGTATTCAATTTTAGTACTTTTTGATTATTGATGTAATTACTTTATCATTCTATTTATAAACTTAGCTATTTATAATGTGTGGATTGATATTCCCCAAAGAAGCTCCTACTTTTGAGATCTAGTTAACACTAGGCAATCCACGTAGCTATCTATCCAACCAACCATTTTATTTAGTGTTGTCTTATTTGTAAGTCATCCACCCAAGCCAAAGAAGAGTTCTTCATAATCATCTGATTCAACATGCACACAATCAAGTAGGTTTTTCAACCATACTCATATTTATTTTCTTCCTCTTCCTTTCTTAAAATATAATCTAAAATTCACTAAAACAATAAACATAGAAGTCATGGGAGCCAAGGCATCTTTATAGATTTTAAAGCTAAAGCCTCATCAGGTCTATAAAGAGCTATGGTCCTATTGAACAACTTCTAGAATATATCATCGAAGGATCTTATGGCCTCACTTGTATATCTTTTCACTATGGTGAACTACTGGTATAGGACATAAGGACTAATGATTATACCAAATTAATCAATGAAAACATTGTTAAAATCAACCCAACTAGTAATGTAGTTTTTAGGAAGCTTGAAAAACCATTCATATGCAACATCTTTGAAAGTAAAATGGAATAGTATACATGCTACATCTTCATGAGTCACATTCAACAATATTAGAGTAGATTTGAAACTCTTAATGTGTTCTTCATCAGTTAAAATTCCACTAGGACTAAATGTTGGAAAATACTTTTCAAGATTATGAAGAAGGTCATATACCACTCCTGGCACATTGATTGAAGAACGACCTATCCAAGCCATAATTTGATAGGGATCGAACATAAGAGCACCCTAAAATGGTAAAGTTGGTAAATAATTTAAAATTCTACATTTACTTTCATCTCACCTAGCTCTCCTATGTACTTCTAATCAAAGCAGAGGTTCTCTAGCCTTTGAATGTGACCTTGTCCTAATTCTTGGTAATTTTAGCTTGTGGGATTTGAATCCTATTTTAAATACGATGTGCCAATATCATATTTTTAGGTAATAATGAACATACATGCACATTAAGTAAATTTTAAAAATATTTATATAAAATATGACAAAGGACAATAATATATAACTAATTTAGCTCAAATATGTATCTAAACACGTAAATATGATTGATATTTACACATTTGAGCTCAAATAAACTCAAATTTTAAAAATATCTATCAAGATTTGATCAAAACAACTATTACTAACCTCAAACATATTGAATTGACAAATCTTAAGCCATCTTTACCATAATTAATCATATACCTTAAATTAACGTTGATCTTTATCTAAAGTAAGCACAAAGATTGGTCTAAGACCATAAAGATTAATGATCTTTACAAAATTGATAAAATAATGACATAATTGTATAAATATTACACCAAACTTTAAACATAATTCACAAGAATGAGAATAAATAGTTCAAATCTACAAATATCTAACTAGACCTTCTTTTTAGTGCTAACGAAGCTCCTCCTATTGATGCCTGAATATGTATCACAAGTACCCAGAGTGTTTAAAAAACACTTCTCATTTATGAATTATTGAGAATTCAATCATGAGTTATAGGTTGTGATAATCCTATTATCTGTTTATGGAATAGAGTTAGAACAAGTGATCTATTTAATAAAATTTATATTAATTTGGTGGTTGGGAGCCACCATGGCCAAATAGCTAATCTATGTAAAATATGAAGTATTCTATGCTAAGAATAGTGAATTATGATCAAAATATAATCTAAGATGGATATTTACAATGACAATTAAACTAGAGTGAAATAATTAAAAAAGAGCAATAGGAAGGGTAAGGCAGAGAAGAAACATGTTGTTGATCTTCATTCCAAACATTATGACAAAGTTCAAATTTCATCTAGACATGCACTTAACCAATGTATGATATGAAGTAGAATAAGCTCAAATCCTATCACACAACAATAAAAAATCTAAGGATGGCATGAAATAATGTAAATAAGAACCAGATTCACTTTAAAGATTTACTCCTATAAACAAACAACATGAGCCCAAATGCAAGAAGAGTAAAGAAAACAAAATGAACCTAAAAACTTTCAATTAACCTAGCATTGGCACAAGTTAACAACTCTGTATTCAAAGGTACACACAAAGAATTCATAAGAATTATTCAAATCTATAAATTAAACCAAGAAAGTGAGAGAGAAGCCATGATAATAAACATACAGATAAATATTGGACAAAATATGCAAAATTCCTTGCTTGTACTGCTTGTTCCAAGTTTACAAATTAATTTTAGCTCTAATGACTCCCTCCCTTTTTTAAAATTTAAAATACTCATTTTATATAATGCAAATAATTATGTTGGTCATTCATATCTAATTACAAAAGTACAAGTGTTAGGATTAGTTGTCCTTTTTAAAAATATTCTAGAATACACTAGACTTTCCCTAATGGACTGACCTATAGGCAATGTGTTTTATAAGTTGTACATGCCTTTAAAAAAAGAATATTCCATTTTCAAAATATAAAATACTTAGCTATAGGAAGAATTTTCTTAAATTGACTAATATTTTGGACCCTTGTGCTATTGAAGTCCCTTGTTTTTGCTATAAGATCTTCATTACTCTATGATTTTGTTCATCAATTAACTTTAAATTAATAATAGGTTCCATGAAGAGTTCATCTTCTTGGTCTGCCAGGATTCTAATATATCTATAATTTCTTCATAAATCCTCTTTGATATTCCTATATATAGTAATCATTTCTTCTACTATTAGGTTCATGCCCATGATCCTCCTATTATCCATTCTAGTCTTTCTTTGGCTTTTGCCCTTCATCAAGGATGAGGCCTAGGGAATTAAGTGAAATATGATCAATGATCATGGTTCCAAGTAATTTCTCCATCCTATCTTGTAGATATTTTTCATCCTCAAGGAGGTTTTCTAAGTTCTTAAATTATGTGCTTAAACCCTTGATCTTTTCGACAAGCAATCCTATGACTGTGTTTAGATGATCCATGCTAATTATTTTGAAATTAGGGATTTGATATTCAATCAAGATATTGATCAAATATTTTATTATTTCCCTTGAGCTTGCCATTGGCTATGGATTTGTTAAAATTTCTCACTAGTGGTCTACAGTTCAATTTTGGATCTATTACACTTACATAGATGATAATTCAACTTCTCTAGCTTGATTATGGTGAATATAGGTCCTGAACGAGGGCTTTTATAATTGACAGGGCCTTCCTAAAGGTTTTTATAGTGATTTAATGGTGGTAGTTATTTTAACTTATGTGAATTTCATGACTTAGATCCCAATTGGACTGCATACTTATGCCCTTACATTTCTTGGGTCCATAAGATCTTCCACCTAGCATATTATTCTTACGTGGATCTAATATGACATCATTGTGGCATCCATGTGGTATTTTCATGGCATTTTTATCATTAATATTTAATAATTAACTTTTGTATTTTGAAAATTCTTCCTTAATCTTGCATCATTGGATCATCCTTGTATAGATTAATGTGGACCATCGATCTTGATCTGGGAGCTTGAATGTTATTGGTTGCTTGATATGTTACCTATGGTTTTGACACTTGTCACTTTTTCATTCACTCCAAGTTTTTTTGAAATATCAACATTGATCTCACACTATTGATCTTGATCTCAAGGATCAATAATGTTCCATCGATTTTGATCTATTTAATTGTACCTTCTACTCCATAGACCATTGATCAGAATGTATACATTCATCCACATACCATCAATCTTTGAAAGATTCTCAAGATTTAATTTATGGCTCGTGGTTATGCCACATGTCATCTTCATGGTTATTTGAAGGTTACATGAATTTTGAATGTTTATTATGCACCATCTGATCATCTTCATCTAAGCAAACATGTACCATTGGATCTCAATATAATTAGTGGAATGTTATTGGTTGTTCAATATTTTTTCACTGAGATTGTGACACTTATTATCTTCTCACTTGTACTAGGGATCTATTTAATTCTTGACTCGCTATGCACTATTAGATCAATTCTACCCAAGCAAACACATACTATTGATATTTAAAATATGTTCAAACTTTAGCTTAGGTTTGGGATTTGTCTCTAATATCACACTATTGGATCTTGATCATCTAAGTAAATTTATACCATTGATCCTATAGATGAAAATGATCATTAAGTTAGTACCTGGGAAAATAAATAACTTTGCATAATGTTTTTGGACTATGGTTTTATTTCATGTTAATAAACATGAGCAAGACCTTAGGAAAAAAAATTTAAGCTAAGTTTTGAGACATAATAAAGGGGACCTCACAAATAATAAAAGACACAACATATAGTTTTTTTAAGCCTAAGGTTTGTTGTATTAACAAATACAACAAACTTTTAGGGTAAGGCTTTTAGGCTAAGTCTAGAGTAAAATGGACCCTTCATTTATTTAGACCATGTAGAAATAAAAAGAAACAAGGGGGATCAGGAAAATGAAGAGACCAAACATAAAAAAAATTGCACTAAGGTTTGGTCATGTTAATAAACATGATGAAACCTTAGGATAAAATTAAACTAAGTCCATGGCATGATAAATCATTCTGACATAAATTGTTCCTGTGAATTTTGAATTTGATTTAAAAGGACCTAAGCCAAGGTAATTTGAATGAGGGTTTCAAGATGATTAAACATGACTTCAATTCGATTTTCAATAGGAAAAAGGTTAGTATAAGATAAAATTGACATTAATATATAGAACCTAAGACATTACCCATTCTAAATGGACTTCATTGGAGATGTAACTTGAAACATAAAGATTAAATGTTAGAAACTTTAGACAAGGGAAAACCAAAATAATGTATAAATGTGCTAACCAAACTAGGTATGGATGATCTTCAAATAAATACACTATGCAAACATGCTAGTGACACTCTAATCAAGTGAATTTTCAATTTTAACGTAAAAAATTTGTACACTTTAACATAAGGGTCCCCATTTTTCAAGAATGGGGGTATGTTGACCTCAACAATCCTTTCATTGGATATCTTAGTCATACCTTGGTAATTTGAGTGCATAAATATTATTGTGTCATATTTATTTTATAAAACCCTCTCTTGATTTTGAGCTCCAAGATAAATATATAAAGATAGTTTATACCTTAAAATCCTCTACCATCATTGATGCTTATAAATATTTTTCTTTAGCCCTGGTCACATCGTTAAAGAGATATGTATGTCTCCTCACCTAAAAATTTGTATACTTTAGCATAATGAGAAGACCTTCTAGAATATTTTATGTCAACATCTCTAATATATCTATCATGTTCGCTTAATACTGAGAAGATGTTTCACATTGAATAAATGCACTATTCAACATCAAATAAATGGAAACCAATATTGAGATATATAAATACATATATACATAATATTTTATGTGTATCATCCATATCATAATTATCACCTAGGGCCAATGGTGGACTAACTATCATTATCTATCATTCCTCACTTTCCTCTAACTCATTCTGACCCACCATGGGGTAATTTTTCATGTGCACCATCATTGAATTTATAGGTGAATTTTTCCTTGTTTAGAATAATGGTACAACACAAGACATGGATCACAATGTTTGAAACTCATTTTACACCCTAACATCATCACATTTGGGATTAGGTTGTGGTTTTTCCTCCTCTTCATCATACATTTATATCATATCTATGGGATCTAGTGGTTTTATCTCACCTAGCCTATGGAGGTACCTATATGGTCTCCAAAAGAATATAGTTGGGTACATAACTTGATAGTTTTTTAAAGAATTAAGGTTTAATGGGTCAACATGGACAACTAACCATATCAAAGGCACATGAGGGATATAATATATTACAATAAAAAATAGTAATCAATATCATAATGTGTTTAAAATTACATGGTAATAAATTTACAAGATTGAATAATAAATAGAAATAATAAAATGTAAAAGATGTATCAAAATAGATACATGTGGAAAAAATATGGAATTATAGAACTATAAGTAGAATATGGACTCTAAATAGACTATACCATATAAATATGGAATTGTATATGCTTTATAATAAACTAGTTAGGTCATTGATTGTGTATCATATATAATTGACATGATACCAATTGTGTACCTCTATTATTTCTAGTTTTCTACCTAGACACTAATTTTTTTTTTCTCCTTTTATAATTATGTAATTTTATAATAAAATGCGTAGTTGATGGAAATTATAGTTGTGTTCAATTTTTTTAATTGACTAGTAAAGTATAATAAAATTATTATATTTCACTCCTCAACCTAACCCTTAATTTTAGTAATAAGATAATATGTACAAGTTAGTTGACTTATGAAACCTATTGAAGAGTTGTAGATACATATCCCACATGATTGGAATTATAATCAATTTAGTTATATTATGCATGTTAATGAAATCCCAACCTAGTGAGAGAAAGGGCTTAAAATCCTCTCTTCAGAAATTAAAGTCAACTATATGCTTCTACTATAAAATTATTTTGGCACAAGGCGATAATGGTACAATATGTGGATGAAATGTAGACTCAACCAATAATCCAATTGATAAGTGTTGAAAATGAATAAAATTAATATGTGGCTCAAATTTAAGGAGGGTTTTTAATTTACATTCCACTTCTACTTATTATTATAATTTATTCTATTAGATTTTTATATGAAGGGCTCTCTATAATGTGTGTAGATAATATGACCATAGGATAGTATGATAATAAAAATTTGAGGCGTGTGAAACTAGGACAAAGTGAGAAGGACCAAAAAAAGTATGAAGGAGGAATTAGGTAGGCCATTGATTCCATCTATGATAGAATCAATAGGCCAATGATTTTATACTAGGATAAAAAAAGTTCTATATTGGAGTTGACACTACTTATAGAATGGATGACTAAGATCCTCAAGCTGAAAATAAACAAATATTACTTGAATTTGAGGATATTTAGATGAAACAAGGCTAGAGAGAAGATAATGAGGGGTGAAAATTTTCCAAAACATATAAAAGCACACAAGTGAACCACGTGTGGAACTACATGACAAAAAATGAATGGAAAATGGTGTTAGACCAAAAATAGGTGTCTATAGTCTGAAACCAAAGTACCTAGTCACTCTCTCATATTAATAGAATATCAATAACTATTGTGTTGTTAACATACATCATGAATTTTGATATGTGTGGTCAAATTGTGGCTAAAAAAAATTTAATTAAGTCATCTAATCCTTTTTATATCTTCATATTAGTATTAGGGCCTAACCTATGGCATTTCCATAACATACTGTATATTTAATAACTATTTATTATTATTATTATTATTATTATTATTATTATTATTATTATTATTATTATTATTTTTTATTTTTATTTTTATTTTCTTATTGTAAGGTATTAGAGGTTACCCCATATAAGTGTCTAATCATCAATTCAAGTATTTTTATTTTTTTAATCATATTTTAATATATTATTATGATTCTACTTTATTGATGAATTAATTTAATTAAAAGTGGTATCAAATCTTCAATTCAAGGAAAAGTGTGATAAAAACCTTATTTTTTTTAGAATAATATATATCTTACAAAACATTATGAAGTTTTATATAATTATTTGTACTAAAATTGGAGAATAATTCAAGGATATTATAGTAAGAATATTATATTTTGGTGATCATTTTTAGTTAATTACTATGATTTTATGTATTTTCATAAATTTTATCTATAAGCCATCATTTGAAGATTTATTTTAATTTTATTTTTGGAAAGCTCAAAAAATATTTTGGATGTATATTATTTGAAGTTTTGGATTTAAAAATTAACTAAAATTGAAATTGTTTGGTCAGATTTTATTCAAAGTAGAAAATTAAATTTAACATTATCAATCCTCAACATGATAGTGTATGCATAGGATAATATGACCAATGTATCAATTTTATTTATCTATAAAAACTAGGATAAAAATAATATGTCAATAATATATAGCTTACATATACTTGGATAGTATAATGATGGTTCTTAGGGTGGCCATAGATTTAACATAGGGGTAATAAAAAATTAATGCCAAAGGGTTTTCAAATAATATGACTAAAATATGATGTATGATTTTAAATATATATAACTATAAATAAATTATGTATCAATGGTAAGTAAGGGGTTTCAAGGAAATAATAAATATATTACATGAAAGTAACTTACAAATAAGGGTAACCTAGATATAAGAATGAAAACAACACAAAACTAAGGAAAAGGTAAATGGTGAAATAGTGAACCATAAGTATAGTCTATGAAACCTAAATGGAAATGAAAAACCTATAATAACTATACTATACCAACTAATTTTATATAAGAGAAACTAGGTAAGCATAACATACATGCACTATAAAAATAAGCAAAGCACATATATATACTGAGTAAATAAATAAAAGAGAATAAGGATAGAGTTACTTACTTTATTTTTAATTGTTTTTGAATCAATATCACCCTTGGATATAATGGCACTTTTCAATAGATTAGTATTAAGACCTAAAATAACAAGATGAAGACCTAGGTCCTTAGTTGGGGACTATAAATACTAGGTGTAACTCCTCAGTTTGAATTATCTTATTGATATTTAAAGACCTTAAGCAAAATTTAACCTCAAGGATTAATAAATTAGCCTCTAAATCCTCATTTTAATACTTAAGAGTATAAATAAAAGAAAAAACATAAAAAATGAGTGTTGTGTGTGTGTTGGGAATGATAAATATGACCCCTATATATGTGGATCAAAACCTAGAAATAACCTTAAACTCTAAGTTGATGGTATTTTATAGGTTAATATATTTGTATGGAATGTTGATTGATTTATAATTATATCATATAGTACATTATAATTATAAATATAGTTAAAAACTCATAACTCTATTGACCATACGGATACAATATAGGGATAAACAAGTGTGAAACAAACTATATCAGTTAGGATGATATAATGGAATATAGGGTGGTTTAGAAAATTTGGATACAAAGTATATGGAAAAGGAATATATAAATAAATTTAGAGGAGGTATGACTAATATTAGTTAATTTATGACATAATAGCATTCAATCATCTCTTGAAAAGTACCACAAGTTAACCACACCCCATTCTTGATGCACTTGTTAGGATGTGCACTCAAGGATATTGATGCACTGATTAGTCCTAAAAGATAAATAATTAATAAATTGATAAATATGGAAACATTATTATGTATGTTTATGCCCAAATTAAAGCTCATCGTATGTCAAAATAGTGTAACATGGGATGGTGCTTTGGTAAAGTTACATAATAATGTAAAAACATAGAAGGAAATGATGACAGAAATGAAAGTAAGATTGAAAGTACACACACACACACACACACACACACACACAGACACACACACACACACACACACACACACACACACACACACACACACACACACACACACACACACACACACACACACACACACACACACACACACACACACAAACACACACACACACACCTACCTTTAATTACCTTTCCAAATATCAAGATGATGTTGTATGTGATACAACTAATGGAAGGTGCCAATTTGTAAGCTCAATGGTTATACCCAAAAAATAAGAGGAAAATCCAAATTTATACAAAAATTATCTATTAGTACAAAAAATTCCCTACTTTTCTAAGATCTTACTACTTATTTTGGCTCATCAAAAAGACTAGTATAAATAAGTATAGAACAAAAATATAAAATATGGAAGTAAAAATTAGAAAATAAAATTAATTAAGAGGTATAAATAGGCCAAAAAATAAATCAAATGGTATAAATTAAAGCTATAGATAACCATTTTAGTGAGACAAGAAATAATGGATAGAAGATGATGAGGCATATGCATAGGAGGTCACCAAGGAGTTATCATAGGAACCATGTAGGTAGGTGATTCATTTATTTTTTGGTTAGATAGATAAGGTCGATAGAGTACAATTCAATAAATTTACATGTCATAGAAAATCCATGTAACATAATTTTCCCCAAAGTGTAAAAATGTATGGAATATTTAAAGGGTGATGAGTATAAAACCAAGTGTCAAATTTAGGGTCATGGGTATTTATTAGGGCTAAGGGAAAAAATAATTGCTACCAAGATACTATATTAGCCAAGCCAATGCAACAAAGTAATGAAAAATTTCAACATCCAAGAATACCATATGGTTTGGCTAATGTAGTCATGATGCTAAAAATCATTTTAGTAATTATTATCTTATATGGTGGCCAATATAATATAACATTTTATATAAATAGTTAATATAGTATAATAATGGCTTGTACCATATAATGAAAAATGCATGGTCGATACCATACAAGTATAGATGATGTAGTATAAAGACATAACATATGGATGATATAGTAAAAATCATGTCAATGCAGTAAGAAATGAGTACATAGATAATATCATATAAATATGTATGATATAGTTGGACATAAACTACATGGTTGGTCCAGTGAAATTTGAATATGATTGATGTCGTAGAGAAGAACTGTAATGGTTTATATATTAGAAATAAATAATATTTTAAAATTTAATTTTGTTTGAAGTTATATTTTAATTTTATTTTTATATTTATGACCCAAATATGTTTAGATGCTATATTTAATATTTTATAGAGGAAATGATGGTTATGAAGGATCATAGACATGAGCTATCTATTTGATCTAATATCCATGTTATCAAATGTGGACTGATCACATTTGATTAACATAGGATTCATAGGCATTATTTAGATGTGATGGATATCTATGATCATGGATCTATTGGATATGTTTTTAGGGTGCCAGAGAGGATCAAATATACATTTAGGTTGGATGTGGATGGAGACATAATGAGGGTATTCATAACCTTAGAGGATGTACAATCTATATTAAGGTTACCTATCAAGGACACTCCTATGATATTTGATGCACCTAAACCCATAATAGAGAATAAATAGATGACATGATGGGCCAAAAATATATTTGGTAAGTTTAGCATAAGCTAATCATGAGACTCTTCAATGTATATGTATCATGAATTATGGGCATTTGAATGTCTATCATCAAAATAATTACCATGTGTGTGTTGTGTCACAATTTAGATGGAATTTTCCTATTATACACTCTATCCTTATGCTATTATTAAATAGAGTAGGGCACAATGTAATATATGGGAACTGCCATATGGATGTATCTCATACATTATTTTTATGGTATGATTAGCCATGGATAATTGACTATTGGTCTAACCACACTCTTTATATTTTGGATATATGAGAGATTACCTATGTATAGTCTAATATGACTAATTCATCAAATTGAGGACAACCTATCTTGGGTGACGAGGTGGGATGAAGATCGTAATGTGTGATAGATCCATGTATAACTAAAACTAGAGATAGTAAGGCAAAATGATATCATATGAATACCTACATTGGGATCATTGGTTTATGGCATACATGGCAATTTTAAATATATACATATGAAAGGAATAGGATCGTAAGAAACTACACACATTGGTCCAAGCCTCAATCATACATTAAGTCCTAGGATATTTTAGATAACCACACTCAAAGGCTCTACTATATTTTTCATCCCATTTGGTAAGGCACTCTAGATATCTATAAGGAGTGGGAAGTATGGTGTGCCAACTAAATTTTTAGTGTTCATACCTCATCATGCCCCATAGGTGAGCGACATTGACAATGATAGTGTATAGATTAGAGAGTAGAGGAGTAGGTTAGAGCTAATAGGAATTCACTTATGATAGAGATGAATTTTCTTAGACCAAATAACTGGGTCACCTTAGTATACATGAGGCCATCAAGGTGTTGGGTAATAGCAGTATAATAGGAGATATGAGTAGGAGATCAACTGAGCCTACACTAAGATGATGATATTATTATCTAAGGAAGAGTAGAAGGGGAGATCATCATAGAGAGAATACCAAAAATATTAGACCAAACATATTTATAGATGATGATGATATTTAGTATGTTTACATATATCAAGGTAGAGATTAGTAATAGAGATACTTTAAATATTTTATATACAAAGATCTAATGTTGATTTGGATTACTTTTGTAGACATGATATGGTGGGAGCCTTGATCAATGCTTCACACTATGATATATTTAATGGCATGATACCTGATCACTATATCAAAATCATGGTTAATAGCATATTACCTAATAACAATGAGTATGATAATTGGTTTAGGTTGATAGGGGCTACTATAAAAATGTTACAATGGAAAGATAAATCTAGTGATACTATGATGGCTATAGTCCTAAAAATGATAGAGGTTATAACATGGGAGTAAGTGGATATGGCATAGGTGTCCCTAGTCATAGAGAGGGATATGCATATGGATTATTTAACATCCACCTCATAAAAATATAAGGAGATAATAACTCTGATCCATGAGATAGACATAGAGATAGCCAAAGAATAAGGGGAGGCTACATGATTGCAGTATCATACTCATATAATAGAGAGGTCTTTGAGAACAAATAGATCTATAGATTGATTATAGAGTGTGGCACATCACCCATAAAGGGATTAAGGTGATCCATGAATAAATATATATTTTTTATATATTTAAATTTAGAAAAAGATTGATACATGAATATATATAATTGGTTTTGATTCCTTGTATATGGGGTTACAAATTTTGACATTAGCATGTATTATGGTTATAATATCATGTTATGAGTATGTTACTATGATATGCATGTTTAATTATTTTCAATAAATTGTGAGAAAATTCATGGTAAAAAATAACAAATATTAAAGTATAAAAATGAAAACTTAAGTAGATAGAATAATCAACATATAAAATATGTGTTAAATAAAAAAATGAAAAAACATACTAAATGCAAGTAAAGGAAAATTATTAAGGAAAAAATTGAGATGTAATAGATTATAATAAATAATTCATAAATAAAATCAAGATGTAGATTAAAATATAACATAATATGTATATATATATATATATAATTGCCCACTACTATTAAATAAATATCCGATCAAACATAGATAATGAAAATGATTGAAATATCATCCACCATAAGATAAATGAAATACTAACTAAAATGAACATGAACATAAGATGATTGTAAATACATACAATGTAAGACAAGTTAAAAATTGAATCAATCAAGTATGTGTGAAATATAAATCAAAGACTCTAGTGAGTGAAAAGTCAAAATTAATGCTTGTGCTAAAATAAAACATATGAAAACAAAATCATCTAGAGACATAAATATGATGACAAATATAGTTTAGATAAGAATGTGATGCTTTTTTTTTGGGACATTGTTGGTAGTGTGTTTTAATTGATGTCAATAGGCATGAATGATGACAAAGTGGTGATAGAGAATAATCTTGGTCTAGTCTTCATTGATCTTGTAGGGTCAAATGCTAGTGTGAGTAGTTGGTGCAGTTGGCTCTATGGAGGCATGAGTTGATAGCATGAATATTAGAGAGAGATAATTTGACATGTTATTGGTATGATCCTAGTAGGAGAAGTATTCTCATATGGTCTTCATGTGGAGTTTTAGTCATCTTAGGCCTTGTATGTTTGACCTTTCTTGGTCGCATATAGAGGTAAGCATTGTATGACTTGTATGTTCTCAGTAGGTGATTCTAGTGTTTGTATTGAGTGAATTGAAGATTTATAAGGTGTTATTATCTTAGTGGATAAGTTTTAAAGTACCTTCAAGAGGCAAGTTGGCCTGGTGGTTCTAGGCCTAATAGGCAAGGTGGGTTAATGAGGTCCTTATAACCAATTATGAAGAGATTCCAGTTGGTAGAGTTCATGTAAGCATGGATTATGGTGTGACATATTTTTTCAAAGGTTTTGACCAATTTTTAGGTCTTGAGGAGGAAGATAAAGCAAGTTAGTACGTTGGGAAGTATTATGTGCATACAAATTAGAGGGTTCATAACCTGAGAAGAAGTTTGTGATACTCATTGGCATGTGTAGACTTTGCATGGGGAGTTGAGAATTTTGGGACAGGTGGCACATGGACCTAATAAGGTTTTAAAATTATTTTTTAGTGGATTGAGGGATAGATCTTTATGAACATTCGTTAAGAATTTAAAGTGGTCAAAACCCTCTATAAACCCTCATAATGGAGAGATTGGAAAGAACATGCTAGAAAGGACCTAGAATGGATTGGTTGACCAATTTTGACTATTGGAAGGTATAAAGGAATCCTCTAGGAATATCAAAGTGATAGTGGTGTGTCAT
The DNA here is from genome assembly GCA_037957365.1 of Torreya grandis. Lineage (NCBI taxonomy): Eukaryota > Viridiplantae > Streptophyta > Pinopsida > Cupressales > Taxaceae > Torreya > Torreya grandis. Next base: position 1,784,403 of record JARHVA010001270.1, read on the forward strand.
GGTAATGAGTATAAGGTAAAAAAATAAGGGCTAATACATTATTCATGGAGATGGTCATATGTGGCAAATGACCTTTAAGGGCTAATACATTAGGCCTAATTGAGATCTAAAGAAGGATTTAGCTTGTTTTTAAGTATGGATGACCTATGAAGTGTTTGATTTTGATAGATGAAATTTATGATGATATTTTATAAGGATAATACAAGTATGTGAAATATCTTGGCTGACCAAGATGGGTTAGATGATGGAGTGATAGATATACAAGGTCAAATTAGCCTATTTGTGGAGGTGTGAGAGAGAGTGTGAAGCTAAGTGAAGGAAAGAGATAATTTAAGGAGAAAATATGGGTCATTAAATATAATTATATGGTGTATAATATTAGTCATGTTTTTCTGATTAGATTCATGAGCTAACAAGTCATTAAACCCAATAGTCTAAAGGGTGACTTGGTTGAGCTAATGAGGTAGGTGTGCCTATTTAGAGAAGAGAAGTATATTGTAGGTGTATGAGATTTACAAGGTCATAATTAGGTGTATAATACATCATAGTAGTGGTGGACATATAAGGAGAGGTGTTTGAGTGGGTGCTTAATCACCTAGGGGTTATAACCTCTTTGCTATTTGGAGCTAGCTAAAGGTCTAGTTGGAGTTGGACTAAATTGAGGGGTGGATGATCCTTGATCAATTGGTACTAGTCTAAATTATCTTATTTTATTCATCTTATATGATATTAGTCCATTTTTTTTAGGATTGAGATTGGGTTTTCTCCCCTTAGAGGGTTTCCTACATAAATGATGTGTTCATGTGATGTGTGCTCTTGTTCATGTTTTGATGTATAAGCTTTCATGCTCATGTTGTTGTATGATGAATGAGTTTATATAATTGAATGTGTATTATTATTATCTACTGATTCAACCCCCTCTTAGTAGCTAATTCCATCATTTTTATGAGTAAGGTGTAGTTTTATTCCCATAGGTCTTATAATGTAACCTAAAAATAAAAAATTTAATAGGCATCATAATGAAGGGTGAGAGTCAAATTTAAACCAAATAGATATAAAATGGGAAAATAAATAAGAGTAACATGATTATATAACAAAAATATCCAACAAGAGGGTATTTTAAAAATTATAAAAGGGAGATATTATGAACAAAGGTGCCACAAGCTAAATGCATAAATCCTTAGTAGAAACACAACACTAATCAAGTGGGTAAGGTTAAGATCATTTGACATCAATAAATATCCCCACCAAGAAATAATAAGCTTAAACTAACAAGTGAATTATAAATACCATCCCATAAATGTTAAATTCATGAAAAATTAAATGATCTTACCTCCCAAAAACATGTTCCCTATAACTTAGAATTCCTTACAAAGTTGTTAGTCTACTGTGAGGATTTGGTACTTGAGTTACAAATTAAGTGGAACTAAAATTTAATATAGATAAATAATGAGACCTCCTACCCTAGTATAATGTCCTAATACACCCCAATCAACCTTGTATTTATTGTGATTCCAACTATGGATTTTGATATTTAACTAGGAAATGGGTGTGCTAAGAATAAGATCAATTTTCTTAGTGTGACCTAACTTTTAATATATATATTTATTTTTAACATTGAATTTTCATGAAATATGGATTTTGGATATTTTTTATTTTTATATTTTCCTCTTCCACATATATTTGGAATAACCAACCATGGATTCTAAAAATTACTAAAACAAAAGAACATACACTAAATAACTAAAGAGGAAAACCTAGTTATTAATTTTCCTAAAGACTCTTAGACATACATTGTATAAAATAGTACAATCTCAAAATAAACCCAAGTGTTTCATAATTTAAAGGGGATATATATAAATGGTATCATTGAAGATCCATCCATGTGAAAATGTTGATACAAGGAGAATATGATAATAGTTGACCACAAGAAGGGAGAGTTTTTCTTCAGAAGTGAATATGCATAAGAGGGGATATGGAAGTACATGATAATGTAAATCAAATTATATAACTAAAAAATATAAGAAATTATAAAAAAAATGGCATCCATGTTACAAAATAATCCATAAAAACTTGAAAAAGGGTATCACATAAGCATTAATAAGAGGAATCATCTCAATAGAGATAATGTACAAAAAGATACCAAATAAACATATATGGAATAATGGATGATAATACAAATATGATAATATAAAATAAAGTATAAATTTTTCCAAAAAGATACGAAGGTTGTGTAAAATCTTGGGGGTGATATCAAATATCCATAAGGGAAACTAATGTTGAATCTAAGAGGGTAAATCTAGGAAATGAAATACCAAGGTGTCCAAAAAGGAAGGTGATGACGTATAAAAACTAGAAGGTGATACTTAATATCAATAATGAAAACTAAGGATGATTGTAAGTGAAATAAAACATCACAAAATATGGGGAATAAAAATACACCAAATAGTTGAAAATAAAATAGTGGCTAACTGTAAGAGTGTAAAATAAAGTTGTAAAGTAGATATCATGTTGAGAAAATAAAATATGAAATAATAAAAATAACAATCATAGTAAAATAAATATAAATAACATGAATCATGCATGTTAAAGATAAAAATAAGAGACTAAATCATGTGAGAATATGAAATAATGAAGTATTTTATAAAAAATGTATAAAATATATTTACACAAATCACTAATAACATACGTCAAATTTCATTACAAATGATATGTGACTTAAACCATAGATTCTTCTACAATTTTATATAAATTTGTGAAAGTAATTCCTTATATACAATCTCTATAGAAATAATAGGCATGTTGTAATGAGAAGGACATGGATGCTCAACGATAATAAGATATACAATGAAGAAGAGTTAAACTAGTGAATAAAAAATGCACATTTATTCTAGTCAAAGAGGTAGTTGTATATAAAGGGGTGGTTGTTCTTCCATTTTATATGGTCTATGCTAATGTGGCCAAGGGTCTTACTGGTGTTTTAGGTTAGATGAGGGTACCTAGTATTATTGGGTTAAATAAGTGTAACTAAGTCAACAATATAATAAAATTAGGTTTTATCATGAGAATGTTGAAGGGAAGAATGAACACATAATATTTATAAATTCTTGGGTTAGGCATAGCCGAATAAGTAAGGGGCATCTAATGTATATATATAATCATAATTTTGATCAGTGAGGTATATATTTAGATATTTAAATACTATGTCACTATAATATCTATAATAAATTGGATTCTTAGGAATGGCCATAGAAGGGGGAATCTTATCAGTTGGCCTTTTAAAAGAATGAGGTCACAATGGAGGTGAAAACTAAGTGACTATATTATGATGGAGATTTTATGTTTCAATTTTTAGGTTAATGTCATCAAGTTCATCAAAGTAGGAATGAATGGGGTTTGGTTGCATGTTTCTCATAAGATAAGGGTGACCACTATAACCTATTACCAAATTGATTAGATAGTTAAAATGTTGGCACCCATGAAAAGGGATAATAAGTAAAGGTTCAAGGGTAGGTATTTTATAGACACTATGTTAGTATAATTGTAAAAAATTCTAAGGGTTGGTATCATATGGTATCTTATGTATGTCACCCATGTAAGTAAATTTCATGCATTGACATGCAAAATAGGTTATTCCCATTATGTGATAATACCACAAAAAAGAAAAAAAATATATTATAAGAAATGGGAAATTTTAAGGTCATAACCTTCACCCTAACCATAATATGTGGTACCATGATAGGAATAAACATGTATCCTAAGGGATGAATTTATCTTTAATCTTATCTTTGGCATGTGTTTTGGGTAATATTAAGGCTACATTTAGAGTATCCAAGATATTTAATGAAATATAGAGAGGAAACATGATTTATAGAACCTTCATTAATTAAGGTTCTCTTGACTTTGATGTTTCTTATTTAGATGATAATAAACAAAGGAGGGTAATCAAAATTAATAAGGATATCATTAGGGATCATGGATGCAACAGGGAATTTGAGAGTATGGATGTATCCATTATGAAGTCTAATTTGATAGACATCTCTTTGTATTATTGCATGATAATTTCTTTATACCTAATCAAGTCAGCTTTTTTACAAAATGTTATGGTCAAAGGATGTTCATGTCAAAAAATAGTTGCATAAGGTGGTTTTTACATCTCTGAGAAGTCCTCATAACATAAATAAATGAAATTTTTAATGGGAATCTATAAATATCTTCTATGGGATCCCACTCATCAAAACTAATATGAGTTGAATAAGAATATAAATGAGAAACAAAGTTATGAAACTGATTGAGTCCAACTATAGATAAATCATTTTGGTGCAGATATTAATTGTGCACATTTAATGAAGTTAACTTAGGTAGTTATCTTTTCCACTAAGGTTAGTTAGTGTGTGGTCAAGTCCAAATATTAATTTAATGTTTTCCTAAATTACATGTGCCACCATAAGTATATGCCACCTTTAATGTGTCTAATAGGAAAATAGAAGTAAAGGTGTGAATTTTATACATATTCACTTATCCCCTTTTTTATTTTAAATTGATACACATATACATACACATAGATGTGGAATATTTAGTGAATAATTAATAACATATTGTTTCTCATTTTAATTCTCCTCATATCACCTCTCTTTTGCGTGAGCTATAATTCAATTCTTATTTGATCCTAGTGGATGTAATGTATATTATTTTTGTACATTTTAGGCACATGAGTGTTGATGGTACAATATTTATTACAACATAATCATGTGAAATACCATAGTTAATCACCTTCTCAATCTCATATCCTAAGTTTTATTTATAATTTTCACATGATATATTATTTTAACATCACACACACACACACACACACACAATGATGTGGTAATATATGAATTTTATATTGGGTTGGATTATTGGATGGAACTTTTTTTTCACTTGGAGTGTGTAATTTTCATCTTAATGAGACCTTTTTTAGGTCATTTTTATTACATTTTGTAAATACAATTGATATTTATTGTGTATTTTGGCACTATTATGGATATCATTTTTTTCAAGACCAAAGTGTGGGTCCTAGTCTGATAGGTTGCTAGACCCTCCAATAATATTTTATTTGCATTTTTTCTCTCTAATTCAATCTTTTGAAAACCATATCTTCTACATATAGACTCCATTTTTTGAGTTTTTTTTTTTTTTTTTTTTTGAAATTGTATGTTTTTACATGTTTTATGAAACCATGTAGTCTATTGTATTTTAAAATTCATTTATTTTACTCACCCTATGAAGGTACCTAACATGGCCTTATTTTTTGGACCCTATTAAGGAAAACTTTATCTCTTTTCACATGGCACTTTTCTGGCAAAATTCCTATATTTTTAAACATATTGTTTAAATAGTAGATTTTGGGACACTCATATAAACAATAACTTGGTTATTTGTATTTATTCAAATTTAAACATGATGATCATTCTATATTAATTATATCATCCTAATCATCTATTTATTTCTATGTGTTTGAAGTAGTTTATTTTGGGTCACTCTTGCATGACTTATTTGGTTTGTTATGAGTTTATTTGCCATCTTGAGAAGTTAGTGGTTATTTTAATATGTTGATTATACTTGTGTCATTTATTTTGAGAAAATTTAATCCCCTTTATATGTGCCTTATTGAATTTTATATGAGATATTATATGTATTTTATATAATTAAGCACCTTTGTGTGCATGTTCATTTTCATTGTTTTAGCACACTAATGAATTTGATTAAGTCACATATATAAGGGTATCTTATTATAAATTTTATTTTTAAAAACCCATATGAGGGTTTTAATATGTCTCATATGTTAATGGAATTATTTGGTATCCTCTTCTATATTTTTGACACTTTCCTTAATATGATCCCTAACATTTGTTAGGATTCATACTTACCCACAACCTATTATTAGAGAAGATTAAAAATTAATTAAATACTTATTTGAATTATACTATTAATAATTTTATCTTATTATCTCTTTAAATACTCACCAAAACCCTAACCCTAATCTTATTCTCTTCTCTTATCTATATGATAACTTAAATAGCTAGTGGGTAAGGCATATTACAGATGAAAGTTATTTTTATAATTATATAATTAGGATAGTGCTCTTAATAAAAAATAGGTAGGTATGCTACTTAGATTAATTTGTTTTATTTTTCTTAAATATTTAATATATTTACTATGTATGTATTTTGGATGTTTATCTTATGGTAGTTAACATGATTATGGATCATATCCATCAAATTAATATCTACTCATTATATCTTCACAAGTGGTATGAATCCATTACTTGAAGCACTAGAATAATGTGGTAATTTTGATATCATGAAAATTTTATAAGTGATTTATTCATATTAGTGTTTCTTTTGAATGAACCTTGTATAAAATACTAGTTCCTAGTTTGACTTGTGTTTATAGTAGCTTCACACCAATGTATTATAGAACGATGGATTGGCATCCTTATGGACACTTGAAATCACACTATATTTTATTGATATTTCTATATAGGTACCTCATAAGGCATTTTTTTCAAGACCTATTTTTTAAGGATTCTAAGATTCTTTAATTTTTATATAGACCTCCTTAAGCTGTACTTAATAATGGGTGTTGGTGTAAATATTCTTTGTGAACCTTTAGTTAAGATATATAAGTTATTTAGATTTTTATGTTAGTGTAAATATTCTTTGTGAACCTTTAGTTAAGATATATAATCTATTTAGATTTTTCACTAAGGTTAGTTACTATGTGTACTTGTAAAGTATGCATTTAATGCTTACCTAATTTATGTGTTCCATACTAATTATATGCTACCTTTAAGAAGGAAAATAAAAACAAAGGTATGAATTTTATATAGATTCTCTTATCCTCCTTTGTATTTTACATTGATACACACATACATACACATAACTATTGAATATTGAGTGAAAAATGTAATATATTATATCCATTTTAGTTATTCTATCTCACCTATTTCCTATGTGAGCTATGTTTTCATTCTTATTTGATCCTGGTAAGAATATATCTTAATAAAAAAATTACTTGGTTTATGGATAAAGTGTATGGACTCTACATTACCAATATAGTAGATGAAATATGAGTCAATTGTATTAGCTTGACTCATGTAGTTAGTGACATAAATGTAGTATAATAAGAATGTATTGGGTTTTATAATATAATAGAATCATGATTAGGCACAAAATTAGACTGTATCAATTTGGTTAACATGATTGGAATAAAATTGGGTGAATAATAATATATCAAGTTGGATAATATAGTTATGATGGTACTGGGAATAAAATAACTTATTGGGTTTATTGATACAATTAAAAACATAGGGAACTAGATCGAGTTGGCTAGTACATTTGGATCAAGATAAAATTTTATTAGGTTTCTAAGATAGATAAATCTACTATAAGGATAGAATTTATTATTTATCCATATGTTACAACAAAAAACTAATGTGGAGGTTAAGTCTAAAAAGTTATATAAGTTGGATGAGGCATGTGTGACCTAATAAAATGACAATCAATAAATAAGATAATTTGATTCATTTTTTATATTCACCAAGTTTTGATCATCATTGGAATAATGAGGGTTAATTAAGGTTTTAAAAAAAATTGGTAGATATTTTGGAATGGTTTTAAGGCTAATTGCTAGTTTATTGGGTTTTAGAGTGATTGATGGGTTATTAGTTTTGAAAGTGATTAAGAAGATTGTTGGTATAAATCTCAAGGTGATAACTAGCTTGCTTAAGTGCATCACACTTAAATTTATTATCATGAATTGTAAAAACTTTATCATAGGGTTGGTCTCATTATATTATCATGAATTCATGACCAAAATTGTGACCAAGTATAAACTCAAATGTTAGATTATTAAGTTGCTTGAAATTTTCATGAGAATGACCTCAGTTACCATGAAACCAAAATTTTTTTGGGGATCATACCAATGGGGTTAGGTTTGGGAAAAATCAACATATAAAAGTGAAATTATATGAATATATTTCTCAGGATCTTCAAGAATAGGATATTGGTGGGTGTCATGGTTTTGATTATGTGATGCAGGAGCATGAGGAGGCTTTAAGGAACTTCCCAATATAGATTGAGAGACATTGATTGATTATATATTCCTAGCATAATTTCATGGATGGATCTCTTAAATTCATGATAATTAAAGACACCATCTTCATCAACATGTTGTTTCTTATGTATCATAAGCACTTGAGATACTTATTTCAGTTTAGAAGGCTAGAATTGTCCTAAGAGATGGTATTTTTGTTTACATTTTTATAAGGATTCATCCAAGGATTTTCAAATGTGTATATCATAAAAAATATATTTCAATTGATATTGAAGATGATGTTTTACATAATATTTTTTTATCACTTTGTTAACTAAGGATTTTGATGTTTAATGAAATTTTGGGTAATCTCATGTTTTGCTTGTTTAAATTTGATAAATTGGTAAAAGTTTTTAGGTAAGTCATTAGATTGAAATTATTGGACCAATGAATTAAATACGTATTATAAGATATTAATGGAGATAGAATTAATTTATTTATACCATTATAAAATATCATCAGTTAAAGTTTTGAATAATAATTTAGTAGTGGAAAAGGTGATGAGTCCATAATATGACTCATCATATCTAAGTAGTAACCTTATTTTTACCTCATCTCCCCTTCCTTAAAGTGGATTTAGATGACCCATAGTTTTTTAAAATTAGAATATGGGATATTTATCTTAGTCATGATTTGAAATTCATTGATACCCAATTTTTCAACTAAGTTCTAACATACATGTGGGAAAATATATTAATTTTACACATATAGATCAAGAAAAGGTATTAAAACCAAATAAATAGGTTTTAAACATATAATTTATCTACTAGATAAGTTTTTAAGAATTTGTAGCTCTAGATAACCACATGAAATTTTTCCTTGGATTTTTGGCTTAGCTATGTAGGTTACTAGTCTGACTCCAAGGTCACTAGTTTAGCTTTGAAAGCCACCCATATGGATCTATAATTTGTAATATTTTCTCCAAATTTTGATATAAGGTCAACACACCTTCTATGAAGATACAATTACCAATTATAAAACATCCTATGATATTTTTTAAAAACCTTATTAAATGATAAAAATAGATGTTTCCTCTAAGCATAGTTATGAGTACTTTAATGCTTTTGTTGTTAAAATATTAGTGAGTGGTTATAAATATCAAATTTTTTTACCTAAATCATAGTATCAAAATATAAGACTATAAAAATGGGAGGATGCCAATTTCCAATAACAAGATCTTGGTTAAGGTTTTTAGATTTTAAACTCCTATTTTTTAACTTGTTTCAAATTTCTATAGTATAAATAAAATTTTCTTATTAGAATTAAATTGGTAGATTTGAATATATATTGATTTTGAGATAACTATTATAGTAAAACAATATTATTATATTCATATTTCTATAACTTGATTTGACATAAATGAGAAATTAAATTTGAAAATTTTGAGAGTTTATAATTTTACATCCTCATTCCAAGGAGAATTAAGGTCCCATTCATTCTAAGGAAGAAGAAATAATTTGGTATTTATAGATTGATTATGTTTTACAAGTGTGTTTTCAGCATTATATGTTGAAAATATTATTCAAAATATTATTTTTAACTTACTATAGTATGTGTGTGTTTTCAATATTATATGTTAAAAATATTATTCAAAGTATTAATTTTTACCTACAAGAGTATGTGTGTATTTTCCATCATCCTCATTTTCAAAAATTCCATTCATATTTCATTATGAATTTTAGCATTTGAATTAACCTAGTAAAACTTCAAATTCTAACAATCCATTTCAAGCAAGAGTGATTTTTATTTCAAGTACTTAGATTAAAAGTGTGATTTCAATTACAAGTAGTTTTCACAAAGTGTGATTTACTTTGAAAAAAATTAGACTAAAGTGTGAATTTATTTAAAAATTTGAATTCCAAACTTTTAATTTTATTGATTCATGTAATTTAAATCCATTATAAAATACTATTAGCCAAACCTTTTCATACCCTATTGTATACAACCTTTAGACACTAATCAAATTGATATGAAATAAATTAAATTTAATTGATTAAATTAAGAGGATGAAATGACCCTCATAATTTTTGGTATCATTACTAGGGAAATTTTATAAGTTCCTTTAGGGTGTAAACTATCCAAAGTTGATAGTTGATAGTTTACCTTTAAATAGAGCATAGGAATTTAGATTTATGAATAGACAAAGAGATTTAAAAGAAATATTCATTCCTAACCCCCTATAAAAAATAAAAATTAAATATTATTTAATTAATAAATCCACCAGTGATACTTATTTATAAGATAAAAGTGGTAAAAAATAATCTTTGGGAAAATAATTATAAACCATTGAGGAAGAACCACAAACTGTTTAAAAAGAATCATAATTATCATCACTTGAACCTTCCCAAAAGTAGGTGAATATTTTTAGAGAAATTAATTCAAGATAAATAACATTGTAAACTAAAGTTTTCAATCCCAATCAAGTAGCCTTCCAAACTCTTTAGATGATTCTATACCACCCAAGAAAACCATTTATATCATTTATTAGGAAGACATGGGAGAAAAAATGAAAGCATATTGAATCCACTAGGTAGGGATACAAAAAATAGAGATCTTCCCCTAGTGAAGACCTTTACCTATATTATTTTGATAGACCCAGGTGATAATTTACCTATGAAAAAAATATCCCTATCCATACTACATACCTTTATGGGTATGTTAACAAAAGATCCTAGCCAATTATTTTTTGAATTCAAGGTATTATTCAAAACATATAACTACAAGAATGATAATAATAAATTGAAACTATTTCCATCCACACTTGAGGATTCATCCATGATATAGTTTATGGGGTTATAACCAAACTCCATGTAGACATGGGAGGAAATGTAAACTATATTCCTCATTAAATGTAAGGATTACTATAGGGTAAAGATATGAGATAAAAATTCTTCTAAATAAAGAAAAAAGGATACAAAAACATGGATGATTACCTTGATCAATTTATATTTATCCATAGATGATTTTGAGATGGGTTAGATGAGTAAATATTTAAACTAATACTTTGGATGGAATGAATGGTGATTCTTGAGAATCTCTAAACCTTATGGTAAAATGGGATGTGAACAAACCGAATCTGAAGGATATTGTTGAACTCTATATAATATTGAAAATAGGAAAACAACCTAGTGAGGTAATTTAACTCATGGAAGAATTTGAAAACATCAAAATAAACATGTTGGTACAAATAAATACCACACTATATGGACTACAAGCAAAAATCTAAGCTACTAGTGAACCTCTATCCATATATTTCCCAAGATTTAGAGATAAACATGACCTTTTTGACTATCTTCATGATAAAACAAATATGTGTGGGCTTGGTGACAAAGATTTAATGATACCAAAAAATTTAATCTAATTCCTATCCTCAAGAATCATCTTAAGCAAATTACTCAACTTAATGAGGAGCTCAACTATATCTCATAGAGATAAGGGAACAACTTTGCCTACAATCAATTTAGAAATCAATTTTCTCCCATGGATTAAACCAATCCATGTTTTATATTATGGGATATTTATCCACATCCACAATAATGGGGCCCACAAGATTGGTATCCATAAGAGTGTATACTTCAACAACCATGTGTGCCTCAACAAAACCAAAAGCCATAGATAACTCAAGCATCATTTAATCAACAAAGATGATTCCCACCTCAAAATCATGCCTTGTTTCATGGTCATTACAACATACCCCAAAAAAATAAAAATTAACAAGTTAACCATATTTTACTACTCATCCTATGGCTAACCCAAAGAATAATAGGTAGGGAGCTCATGTCTATAATTCAGAACAAGAAATAACCATATTAATAAATTAAATATACTATAATAATGTCCAATTATAATGATGAAAACATTGTCCAATATTTAACTACTAATCATTACATAAATACCCAATGAAAAGGAAGAACAATTTATTCCTAATGAGAAAGTAGAGGGGAATGAAAAAATTCAATATAACATTCCTCCCATTGTACCATCACCAATACCATTTATAGAAAGACTCAAATAAAAATCACATCAATTTGAGGTTGAATTAGTTCAATAAATAATATGATTAAATATTGAGATCCCTCTACTACAAGCCATAAGATATATTCTTAAACTTAACAAAATCATTAAGGAACCCTGTATCAAAACTTGAGGAATAAAAATATGCCATCCAAATACCATTTAAGTAGATTGTAAGTTATATGACATGCTAGTATAAAAACTACTCTTACCAAAATATGGGGATCTTAGAATCCCTATAATATTAGTGTTAATTAAAAAAAACCTAATGTATTGGTTGATATAGGTGATATCATCAATGTGATGACTATAGAGAGGATTAAAAATTAAGTTAGTCAAGTGTTAGTCCATAAATAATGAAAAATGCATAAAGAACTAACTAACTAAGCCTATCTATTCCCATGGGAATCAAAAAGGATAGCAAGAAACAAATGAAAGAAACAAACATCATGTTACCTTCCCATATGGATTAACCATACCCATGTGGATCAAAATCATGTTCTCCCTTGATCAAGCATCCTTGTCTTTGTCAACAATGGTGGCAAGCTCCTCTAATGTCTCAAGAACACTCCATAAAACCTAGGCTTATGATTCCAAATCACTAAACTAGTCTATCAATGAAGCTTGCAAACAAAATCAATGATCAAATGCAAAGGATTGTGGAAACAATTTAACATTATAACTTTGTAATATTCAAGCTTAAAATTCAAGTCCATGGCCTCTTTATTTATAGATTTTTTGAGATTGGTCAAGATCAACCATGACTATCCATCTCAAGATTGGGATGTGTGGCCATGGATAATCCTAATATTTAGAATTAAACTCATAAATATCCTCAAGATAAATAAGAATTAAAGAGGCATGGGAGGCATTAACTAGTCATGGGTGACCCATAATCCTAATATTTTATGCACTTATGGCTTGATGGAGGCCACCCCATAGATGATGTCACTAGGTGATGTAGATATTCAAATCAATTTCCAATAATGAGATATTCAAAAATATCTATAGAATTATTACTTAAGCTCTTAAATTGGATTAATTATCTTAAGTAAGTTTAATCAAGTTTAGTGAAATTCTTTAAAAATTAGTGCATAATTAATCAAAATGGTCAAAAAGTCATATTGATGGGTTATAATTTGACTGGAGAGGAATTGGAAGGTAGTGTTAGATGTGTTGGAGCTATATTCCCATTTAGGATGTTGCCAACACCAAATAACAAAGGTACATGATGTGTACTAATGAATTAGAAGAAAAGAGTGATCTAGAGCATTAAATGGCAAAATTTTTATTTTGACTCAAAATAATCTGATCAAAGTTAGCTAGCCCATAAAATACATTGCCTTATTTAGGGATACTTTGACCTAAACTAGCAATTTTGAGTGACAAGTTTGAACCATTTAGGGTGTTTTATGGATTTTGACCTAAAATGTGCATTTGAGTACAATTCAAGAAAGATTGACAATTTTAACACAAATGGTGTTAGGAATTTGATGTCTACATTTTACCCTTATTTGAGAAGGCATAGTGAGACATTAAAGTGAAGCAAAATATTTTAAAATAAAATAGTTGTCAAGAAAAAACTAGAATAGACCCATGATTCCCCCTCGAGAGGACATACTAGGATGGAAGAAAAAGATGGACTCTTAAAAAGAGAGAGAAAGTGAGAGATTAACCTATGGAATAGATCACATCAATATGAGCTAATGATTACACATGTGATTACCATCAACAATCAAGATATAATTAGGAGTATAATAGGCCCCAAAGATGGGGGGAATGAGAAAGATACAATCCATAAATGTAAGGGACACACTTTAAACATCCATAATTTGAGAGTACAAGCTACATGCTTATGACATTGATCAATTTTGAGACAAGTTTCACACTAAAATATTATCATCATGGGCTTTAATATGGAGAGCTTGGAATTAGAGGAAAAGAGATAACGTTCTACTTTAGGAAGGGAAGAACCACAAGAATGGGGTCTCTAAAGAGAATATAATAAGTACTCCAGTAGAGCTGATTTGATCATGATAAGATAGTTTTATCCCAGTAGGGTGAAAATTGATCATTGATAAAGAATAAATAATGATTTGACCCTATAGAGCTGATTTGATTCTGACATGGTTCAGATGTTGTACCCCAACATGGGTAATTGGCAAGCAAAATAGCTCAAGGATATAACCGAAAATATAGGTTAAAATGAATGGGCACAAAAGTACATGTGATGGTGTAATGGCTTAGAAATCCATATAAAAACAAGCATATGAGAATGCAAAAATTGATGAGAGAGATGAAAATAAGAATGAAGATAGCTAAACTAACATCAATAGAAATTGAGCACTGCCTACATAGTTCCATGGACTCATGTTCCAACATGAACTTCAGGCCAATGTAGTTCACCCAAGTTTGGGAGAGAATGGAATGAGGAATGATGAAAAATGACCAACAATTGATTAAACTCATAATGTATGTGAAGAGATGTATGTCTAAGCATAGAGTTGAGTACTAAAATACATGTTACCTAGATGCCTAATTCCATATCATGAGCCTAAGTTTTGTAAAGTGTTCTTGAGAATCATTCATTGAAGTTGATGTTGATGTTAATAATTTGAGACCAAAGCACAAAGTGATTGATATAGAAAAATAAATTAGGTATCATAAGTATGAATAACTTAGAATGACATAATATTCTAATTATGTTGAGCTAGTTAAAATGTGAATATCTATAACTAAGGATAATGGTAAAATAATGACCAATAACCAAAGTTACAGTGATTTACATTTAATTTAAAAAGCAAAGATAAGGAAAAGATAAGCATAAATTAGCCTAAGTTGAAATCAAGATATGATCAATCAAGACTTAAGTAAGAACAAAAATGTTTTAAAAAAATTCAACAATGTCTTAATGACATGAGACCAAGATATGAATAATCAAGATCCATGTGGACCATCAAGGCATTCTTGAACACAAAAGATAAAATCAAAATTAAATAGAAAAAATAGACACCAACAACAATGAAATAAATAAATTGGTCTAAGAACAATGTAATAAAATAGGATCGAGATATAAACAATCAAGATCCATGTGAATCATCAAGATGTTCTAAAACATAAAAGAGATAAGCAAAAACAAACAAGGAAACACAATACCAAGATGAGACAAGAAGTAATAAAAAGAGGTAAGGAGAATAAATAAAAAGAGAGGTGAAAAAGCACAACAAAACACTAAGAAAACTCAAATAAACACACACAAACAAAAATCAAGCTAGTGTGGTTTAAAGACAAATGTTCATGCATGTGTGGTAGAGGTGTTACTTTCCACTACATCATAACAAAGAATAATGACATGATAATTGTTCCCTAATTAAAGAGGAACAATTATAGAAGAAATAGGGGAAGATAAGAGAAGTAAGGGGTTAGATGAGCTGACTCCAAATGTATAAGAGATGTTTCTTACATAGTTCCATGGATGTATATTATAATATGAACTTCAAGCCAAATGTAGTTCTCCCAGGAAATGAGATAGAATAAAAATGATGATCAGAATATCATGATTAATTTTATAGAAGAAAGGGAAGATATAATAAACAAATGAGAATGGTTTGGAAAACAAGAACCTGATGAGATGAGAAAAAATGATCTTGAAAAATGGCAAGTGCATGGGACAATATGAAATGAACTCATGTTTCCATGCTTGTAAAATGGTAAGAGCGTAACATGGTGGAATAGGAACGTATAAATGAATAGAAGCACGAGACAATGTTTTTGTTCTTTTATGGATCACATTTTTATGTTTTTCATATTTTTAAAGTATTTCTAATGTTTTTGGTATTTTGGGGATAAAATATGCACAAGGTGGGACCATCTAGTTGAGGAGATGCATGTCTTAAGAGTAGATGTTCCAATAAGATAGCTAAGCTAGTTGAAATGGCATATACTCACAAATTGGTGAGAGCAAGGGAAAGGGGTGACTGAGATGACCTCAATAAAAATTGAGCACTACCTACATAGTCCCAAAGGACGTCAAGTCAATGTATTTCAAACATCATGGTTCTTAGATCTCAATGGTATAATAATGCCCAAAAAGGGTCTATAGGGTTATCCCCAAGAGATGAGGCATATTAATGGCAAATGGGTGAATAGTAGATGAAAAATGGTTTTGTTGCTCTGGTTGATAGGGAGATGCACATCCTAGTCAATATGTGAGACAACAAAAATGATCAGCTATATAAGTTGTTATCCAACACCCTTTTGAAAAAATTGATCTATCAAAAACTTATTGCTCATCTAGATCTCAATAATGTGTTTGTGATCTTCATAGATTGTTCATTTTTCTTCCTTCAAACATCGAGACAAGATATATTTATAACATCAATAAAGTAAAGTGCTACTACTGATGATAAATAATGGTAGGATAAATGAGATAAGTGGGTAATAAATAGGTGAGTGATAATGGAATGTATAATGAATGGGAAACAAATGGAGATCAGGAATTTTGATCACACATAATGTTGTTGATGCTAGATTAAACATAATTTTGGTTGTGGTCGGGTCAAAAACCTCTAAAGATGCTCTTGATAGGACCATCAGATTATTCTATTGCTTGATCTTGAAATTATCTACCATCTAATTATGTTGTAGATTGGATGCTATTTTTATTTGATCTTTGATATTATCTTCAATAAATAATGAATAAATTTTGTGCTTAGCTATTGGTGCCTTGATGAGATTTTCACAAATGATTTTTTTCTAATCATCCCATAGTGCATTTGAGAAGGCTTCACAAAGAGATGTTAATATTTGACTTTGATTGTCTTCTAGTGCCTTCAAAAAGGTGTTACTAAAAGATGTTGATTTTGATCTTTGCTTATCCCCTAGCACCTCCAAAAAGGTTTCACTAGGAGATTGTTCTTCTTCTAAATGTGGTCTTAGTCCCCCTAATATTCTACAAATGATATGTCACCATGGATGTAGTTTAACAAAGTTTTATTCTATCAATCCTGATCGACACTTATGAGAGGTGGAATGTCAATATAATAGCTATATTGGGTGGTAATAAAGGGATGGTGAAATGTATCACAATCCTTATAGAAG
Source organism: Torreya grandis (assembly GCA_037957365.1). Classification (NCBI taxonomy): domain Eukaryota; kingdom Viridiplantae; phylum Streptophyta; class Pinopsida; order Cupressales; family Taxaceae; genus Torreya; species Torreya grandis. The sequence continues at coordinate 1,801,653 of JARHVA010001270.1, forward strand.
ATACTAGGAGAAATCATGTTGATGATAAAGTAATCATCCTAAAAAAATATATAAGGATCACAAATATATTCAAATTGATCTGCAAGGAAATTGTAACCAATATTGTAACAACCAATACTATAATCTATTTTTGACTCTGACTCTAAAGCAAGGGACTCTGAATCCAATGTCACAATTGATGTTGGTTTTATTTTTGATGCTAAATCAATTTCAATTCAAAAATAGAACCTAACTCTAATATTAATTCTTCATCTGATATGGTTGTTTTGATAATGTTCTATTGAATGCTAAAGTTTTGAAAAGTAATGGCCTATGATGGCATAATGGGATCAATAAAAAATGATTCATCTTGTAAGGATTCAACATAGACTAACTCATCTAAGTGAATGCCTTCAAAAATAGGCAACCACTCAAGGGATGTCTTGACAAAATCATGTCTGTCAAAGTGAGACTCCTCAACAAGTGGGAAGAGATCAAGAGACAGATCTACCAAGACTGGCTTGTCAAGGAGATGAGGCTCTTTGAATAGGTAACTTATCACAGTTTATCTTATTAGAAATGGGTGTTTCAAAAATAACAAGTTGGTTTTGGTTCACAATTATTTGCAAAAGATCAATTTTGAACACATTTTGATCCTCATAAGATGGTTTTTGAAGAGGTAATGGTTCTTGTTTAGGCTCTAAGATCGACATAAAATTTATAAAGTGGGGAGCATTTGGTTTAGTGAGAATAATGGTTTGTGGTTTGATAGTGGACTCTCCAAAGATTAGACTATTTAATAAGGGATAAAAAATAATTGGTTCATCAAATGGAGGTTCTTAAACAATAGGTTCATCAAAAATTAGTGATGGGCCAAGAATGGTAACAACTAGATGCTTCTTAGTTTGGTTGATTATGTAAACCAAAAGAGGAGGTCCTAAAATGGTAATGACTAGACACTTCTTAGTTTGGTTGCTTGTGCAAATCAAAGGATGAAATCCTAAAATGGTGATGATTGGATGATTCTTTGGTTTACAAACCAAAAGAGGAGGTCCTAAAATGGTGATCATGGTACATTGTGGAGTTTGATTACTTATACAAGCCAAAGCATCCAAGTTTTCTTGATAAACCCAATCATTCTAATCATGAGTTGGATCATAATTTGTATCATAAGTTGGATCTTGATTATGTTCCCTTGACTAATTTTTTGAGGTGGATAGAAATCTATCTCAAAAACCATATTATCACCATAGGGGTCTTGACTAAAGTCATAAAAGTCATTTTGTGTGGCCATTCTATCATAAGTTGGATTATCCATGATTGTACCATAAGTGTAGCTAGACATATATGGATTTAATGAAGAAATCTCTGAAAATAGAAAGACTTAAAGTTCTACAAACTCTTGAAAGACAATGTTTAAAAGATAAAATGTTCAACCTTGGTTAAAAGGGTGAAGCTGCATCTCAAAAGTAGTTTGTGACAAGATTTGGCATAAAACAACCTAATGTCAAATGTCTAATATCAAAGGTTTTTAAAGAAAGGTTGTGTTTCCCAAATAAAGTCACAAAAAATGATGACGATAGGCACTTGAACAAATAAATAATCAATAGTGTTCAAAATTGGGTAATCATTTAACCAAATCTATACAACCCAAAAAAAAAGATCTATGTACTAGCCCCATGAATTGAGGCTTAAATCAATGTTTGGATCCAAACTTGATAAGGTTAATTGAAAATGCAATGTTGAAGACTAGGATTCAACCAAACAAGCTAAACAAGAGCAAACAACATAATGATGCATAAGGTCCAAATGATATACATGACATGGTTTGAAACAAATGGTTTTTGATATAATGGTAAACAAGTTCTTGAAACAAATTGAGCAGCCTAATGGCATAAGCATGCTCGAATGATGTGGTCAATTGTTATGTTTCAAAGACTAAAAGGAAAAAAAAAATTGACATGATTTGGGTAGTATAACACTACCCTTGTTAACTCAAATACATTATTTTGACATGGATTATGAACAAACAAACAAGTTTTAGCCTCAAAGCATACCAAACAAATAATGACCAAAATACATAAAGTATAATCATCCAAATCCTAACAAGGGTATAAAAAATGGGTTTGACTCAAACTAATTGGTTTTCGATCATTCTAGTGGAATAAATTACATAATGACTTTCACGTCAAATGATGTAAAATACAAGCATAGAAATTGGGTGACCATGGCATTGGCTAGTTGTAAAAAGGTCTAGTCCTTTTTAAAACCACTACATCCTGTTGTTCACTCAGTGTAGTGTGATGTCCAAATGTAGATACATCCCATGTGAAAATCCAATTAAGATCCAAATGAATTCAATGTTGGGAGATGAAACCCTGGGTCAAAGCTTCCCTATTGAAATTGTGGGAGGTAATGATGTCCCCCTTGTAATCCAAGTTTGCATAAAAATAAAGAAAGCATGAAATAGAAAGAATTTAGGGTCATTTTCAAGGTCATCCAAACTTTGATGAGTTTTTGGGGAGTGCTTTAGATGAAATTATTTCTAAGCCTCAGACTAGGATATTTGCAATAATAACTATGCTTTTGATTCCAAGGGTTCCCTAAAGGGCACAAATGAAAGAGCATACACGTAACATTCCTCTTTTTACCAAACAAAATCTAAGTAAACAACTATTGAAAACAAAAATTGACAAGTGTGTTCAATTTTAAGCCCAAATAAAAAATTTGGTGGTGTTCATTTGACCCCTTGGTCTTAATATTTTAAACTTTGAAAACATTCATCTAAGCATCTAAATTTTTCATTAAACACCAAAACAAAGTTTTTAATTAATTTTTAAACATGCAAAAGGTTATTTGAAAAAATGTTTTTAGCAAATGTCAAGCTTAGTCCTATATAAAAAATTTCAACATGTCCTTTATATTTGAATCTCTTTTTGGTTTGAAATAATAAACTTTAGAAAAAGAGCTCTCAGGTCTATGTTTTAAGAAAAACACAGTGACCGACGTCGGTTTATATAACTGATGATGGTTGCATTTTCTAACCGATGTTAGTTATCTAACTAACATCAGTTATAACAATGTGATTGATGACAGGTATATAACTAATGTTGGTTTTTCTAACTGACATCAATTAAGCTATACAACTGATGTCGGTCTTACTAGCTGACATCAGTTACTATGTAAAATTGTGGAAAATGAATATGGTAAAATAAAGTTAGAAAATGAATTTTAAAGAGTTTTAAGGATCCAAATGAATATTTTAAAGTTAAAAAATGATATTTTTTAGGTGTGAGATGTGTCTAGTTCCACCAGGCATGCCAAGATGTAGAGAGGATTACAAAGCAAGTTAGTCAAGCATTAGTCCATAAATATTGAAAAATGCATAAAAAACTAACTAACTAAGCCTATTTATTCCTATGGTAATTAAAAAGGATATAAAGAAACAAATGAAAGAAAGAAACATCATATTACCTTCCCAAATGGATTCATCATACCCATGTGGCTCAAAATCATGTTCTCCCTTGATCAAGCATCCTTGTCTTTGTCAACAATTATGGCAAGCTCCTGTAATGTCTCAAGAACACTCCATAAAACCTAGGCTCATGATTCTAAATCACTAAACTCACCTATCAATGAAGCTTGAAAACAAAATAAATGATCAAATGTAAAGGATTGTGGAAATAATTTAACATTATAACTTTGCAATATTTAAGCTTAAAATTCATGTCCATGGCCTCTCTATTTATAGATTATTGAGATTGGTTAGTATCAACCATGACCATCCATCTCAAGATTAAGATGTGTGGCCATGGATAATCCTAATATTTATAATTATACTAATAAATATCCTCAAGATAAATAAACATTAAAGAGGCATGGGAGGCATTAACTAGGCATGGGTGACCCATAATCTTGATATTTTATACACTTATGGCTTGATGGATGCCACCCCATAGATGATGTCACTAGGTGATACAAATATTCAAAATCAATTTATAATAATGAGATATTCAAAAATATATATGGAATTCTTACTTAAGCTCTTAAATTTTAGCTTAAGTAAGTTTAATCAAGTTTAGGGCAATTCTTTGGAAATTGGCGCACAATTATTCAAAATGGTCAAAAAGTCATATTACTGGGTTATAATTTGACTAGAGAGAAAATGGAAGGTGATGTTAGATGTGTTGGAGCTATATTCCCATTTAGGATGTTTCCAACACTAAATAACAAAGGTACATGATGTGTACCAATGAATTAGAAGAAAAGAGTGATCCATAACACTAAATGGCAAAATTGTCATTTTGACTTGAAATGATTTGATCAAAGTTAGATGGCCCATAAAATTAATTTCCCTATTTAGGGATAATTTGACCTAAACTATCAATTTTAAGTGACAAGTTTGAACCATTTAAGGTGTTTTATGGATTTTGACCTAAAATGTGCATTTGAGTGCAATTCAAGTAAGATTGACAATTTCAACACAAATGGTCTTAAGAATTGGATGTCTACTCTAAAAATACTATTAAAAAAATATGGGGATCCTAGAATCCCTATAATATTAGTTTTAATTAAAAAAACCTAATGTATTGGTTGATATAGGTGATTTCATCAATGTGACGACCTCTAATACATTGAAATCACTATCTCTATTTGGGTTACAACCAAAATCCATAGTATTATATATGGTTCATCAATAAATATTCAAACAAAGATGGGTCCTAGAAGATGTTTCAATTATATTAAAATCATGGGAATACTCTATTTAATTTATGATACTCTAACGAAAAACCAAGAAGATAGGATATCCATTGATTATGGAAAGACCATGGCTTGCCAGAGCAGCTACTCTTAGAGATTTCAGGTCATAAGACATGACTATCTTAAATGGCTTAAAATCTAAGAAAATTTACATATATCCACCTAAAATAATCCTTAGAATCTAGTAATCATGTATGGGTAGATGAACTAGATCAAAAAAAATAATAACATATCTTATTTAGTAATGGTTATAATGAAAAATCATGAAAATGAATTAGAGGAATAATTGGATAAGGTGAGTAGTCTGGATATATAAGACACTAGTCTAGATCCTGAGGTCTAAAAACTAGCTTCAAAAATATATCAAATAAATTTTAGAGATACTCATAATGAAAACATAAATCAGCCATCAATTTAATAGACTATAGTCAACTGGGTACAAAGTAACCAAAGACCTTTTTTGTCATCTTTAGGTGCCCCTTGGAAAGAGTCATTTTTTAAGGAGAAAATTTATCTAAGGATATTAAAACCTTCCATATTTTTAAACATCATCCTTTATGATTAAACTCTCTGATGGGTGAATTTAGTAAAATCAACTTAGTCTAGTTAAACACAAAACATATTTCAATACAACCAAGAAAACTAATGCATATCAACAATTGGTTGATTGACGATCAATAAAAAAAAGTCTTTGAGATACTACTAACATATGAAAAAGTTTTTTCTTGGGAGTATAGTGATATGAAAAGGATTAATACTAATGTATCCACTCACTATATTATTATAGAGAATGTAAAACCAATTAGACAACCTCAAAGAAGGATAAATCTTGCATTAAGAGACTTGGTGAAAACTAAAATTGAAAAGTTACTATAAGTTGAATTTATATACCCAATTTTAAATAGTCAATGGTGTTTTACCCAATAACCCCCTTTTCTTCTTGAAGAAATGAGGACTTACTTTTTTAGATTTTGGACTTGGTTGTTGAGCCTTTCTTATATGTGTTTGTGAAAATTCTTGAAAGGATTTATCCCTAATATTTATATTTAGAAGGAATGAGCATGGTATTATGTATTTTATGGACTAATTCTATTAATTAATTTTCAAGAGTTTTTTAACTATGTAGGTTTTTGGGACTTAGTTTATTTAGATAAATTTATTTGAAAACTTATTCTTTGGGCTTTTTGGTTAGACATTTTGTCTAATGGATTTAATCTTTAGAATTTGTTTATCAGGATTTGTGTAGAAGAGTTATTTGATGTTTTTGCATCGAACATTTTTATCAAGACTTTTTGGTCTTCAAAAATTTTATTCCAAATAGATTTGGTCTTCAACATTTTTGTAGTGGACATTTCATCCAAAATAATTATCTCAAAATGACTTATCTTTATTCGAAATTAGATATTCAGAATTTTTATTTGGACATTTTATCCAATGAACTTTCGGTCTTCAATTTTTTTGTTTGGACATTTTGTTTGATGGATCATAAACTTCATATACACTTATAAATTTTTGCTCTTTAAGAATTTTGTTCAAACATTTTGTTCGATGGGAATTAGATATTCAAGGTTTTTGTTTGGGTCTTTTGTAAAGAGTGATCCTAACACAAAACTTGATACCCAACTCTTGAATGCCAAAAACTTGATATACTTAGCCAATAAAATCCAAAACACTTCCTAATATTTGCTAAAGCTACCCACCAACTAAAACTAATGGGAGATTTAAAGTATGCATAAAATACAAAATAGGGGAACATTGGGCATTTATAACACATGAAATGGAATTCAATACTAAAGCCATAAATGCAACGTGTAACCATTGAAGTATTCATTACTTACAAATGAATTTACACTTGAATTCAACTACTATCCTATGTGAGAAAATTCTTAGCTACCTATGAGAGTACTGCAAATAAAACCCACAACTAGTGGAAGGGAGAATTATTTATAGAGAATGTAGATAAGATTATAGACACTACACATAGTATTAATGACATCTTCATCAAAAACATTCATGGGAATAGTTCTACCATCACCATATTCTATTAAGGATACAACAAAATTCAGGGATATAATCTTTGATGTCACCATTTTTTACAATAGTTATGAAAATTATTCATAATTATAGGATGCTATCAATTTTATTGATATATTTTCACTAGATGAAAACCTCTCTCCCTTGGAGAGACTATTCACCAAGGATTTGTTATCACTTAAAAGATAAGGATTTCATTTTTATACTACCAAGCCTAAGGTGATGCCATGCATCGACCTCCTTCTAGACTTGTTATTCATAGGCAAAGTCACATAAGATGTTTTTTTGGATCATATTGGTATCCTGATGGTTATAACAGGCATTGCATGAGAAAATTTTCAAAGGTATTTATCATTTCTAATACTATATGCTTACTTTGATAAGCATATACTAGTCTCATGGAATCAATAAAATTCAATATAAAAGGTGTTGAATTCATAGATCCTCCCTAATAAAACCATTAAATTCAAGTGTAAGAATCTTAAGAATCCCACCCCCATTAACAAGTTTAGGATGGGAGTGTAGATTGGCATGTCATTGCTCAACAAGCTATATGACATGCTTAGTATCCATTTCCTCAATTTGGAATGGGTAAAATTGTTACACATGATGCTAAACATTGAAGCACAAATTTTCTTTGGTGGAAATTGTTATTTTCCATTTGAGAGAGTAGGTTATATATAAGGACAAGTGGCCCGCTCTAGTAAGCCACTTTTATATGATGTCATATCTTTTGGATGTTCATATGGGAACAATATACAAAGTCCTTGATGAGCTATGGAGCTTGGCCACCGATTGTATAAAAAATGGAATTTTTGATCACTTCTAGTTTCTAAATGTTTATGTTTATACTAAGAATATGGTTAGGATTGTTGAGGATGTTTATCATCAGATTTGGCAAGCAATACATGGTTCTTCAATGCCTAGGATTAGAACAAGCATTATGAAGATGTTATCTTCATGGGGTGATTATTTTATATACCCAATTACACTATCATCATGATATATGGGAACAAGGTTCATCCCCTATATCTTCCAAAGTATGTGCTTGATAAATTGAATGAGAAAAAAATGGCTTTCCAGCTATGGTGGAGCATAAAGGAGGACCTAACCAAAAGCAATAAGGGAAAATTATTTGACCACCACATGGTTATTGTAATAATGGTTTATATAATGAATAAACACTTAAAATAAGTGGGTGATAAGAGGAGGAGTTATGATTTATCTGTAGTCCCACATAGGAATTGGGATCCTCATGGCACCTTCCAAAAGGATATTTAGGACCTTGGTATCCTTTACCAACACATCCACTATGATTATGATTTTTTATTCATGAATGTGAAAAATGATGAAGAGGTATTGTAAAGGGTGAGGGTTTTTGGTTTGAAGGAGTATCATTTAAGGGTGATACAACAAGAACCTTCAATCAATTGAATGAATTGCATAGTAGAATGCCACTTTTTGTAGGATGGAAACACTCAGACTTTTAAAAAGGACAAGTAATAGAGCAGTTGAAGGAGCCAAGAGATCCATCATAGAGAATACCTTTTAAATTGAATTATATTTATAAGGATCCAATGGTGATTGAAATTTACCTTAGGGGAGCTCTAGGAGTCCTCATCAATCTAGATTACTTTGATGAAGAAGAGTAAGGACTAAAATAGCCAATTGCTAGTGTAATACAAATGCCTATAACTACCCCCCAAGTATAAGATTCCACATATTTAGGGGTAGCCATAGATGAATCAAATACCTCAATCAATAAGGTACCTTAGCATAAGCTAAGTCTATTATTTATTATAGGATAAATCTTAGGACTCCCCCTATAGGTAGTCTTACAATTGAGCAAACACATAACTTTCCTGCCATGCCCCAATAAGTAGAAGTAGAGGAAGAAGAACAAGATCCTAATTAATAGGTAGAATTAGAAATATCTAAGGCTCTAATCCTCAAGGGAGAAAAGGGAAAATCATTGGATATGGAGGACCCCTTAAGTACTTAGGTTTTAGAGACCACTTCCCTACTCTCTTCTTTTGTTCCCATTTTTGGTTTTTTATCTATTTCAACTATTTTGAAAACCCATAATGTGGAAATTGTAACTTCCACCTATGATGATCCATTTAACTCCTATTTATTTCATTTCCCCTTATTCACCCCAAAGGTTGAGAAATATGCTTCCACTGCTACTCCATCTACCACCACCATTGATCCATTTTCCACCCCCATGTCATCCACATCCATCATGGCTACTTCTATTATTCCTTTTGGCACCACCACTATATGATCATTAAAGAGGAAAAGGGCATTTAGGAAGGTGAAAATAGCCATGGCCACTCCCCATCTCCATGTCTAATCCACCCAAATCACTCTCCCCATGCCATCTGACACTCCATTCAAAGAGACCATTATTACAAGTGTAGGTAAGGGCAAAAGGTCAAAGACACATATGGTCATAGTCCATCCACTCCCATAGTATGGAGGTTTTGATTGGTCCTAAATTATCTGGCCTTCTTTGTCTGACACTATTATCAAAGCAACAAAGAATTAATAAATCGCTAAGGAGGTTGAATATGTTATGGTCTAAACCATAAAGGAAATAGACCTCAATCAATTGAAAATTATTCAATTAGCCATAGAATTAAGGGACAAGAACTCTCAATTTCCTAGATTTAAAATAATATATCTCCCTAATATAATAACCTTATTTTTCAAGCCATTTAGAAGCATTCAAAGGGTGAGGAAGAGGAAGATGGAAGATGATGCTAGTAGTAAATTGATTTTTTAAGAAAGGCAAGAGGTCTTTTCCCTGACCAAGAGACAAAATAGGAAATTAGGGTAATCCTCATATACTAAAGACTTTAGATCTTTGGCTGAGGCATAAAAAGATGGCATGGTGGTAATCCATGAAGGTGCAGAGATGGATAGATAGGAATTAGAGGTAGAGATAGAGCAATTGAAAGAGTAGTAGAAGATTATGTGTATACCAGATGGCATTGAAGTTGAGGTTTAGGAGTAAGATCCTTAGTGTTATAATTCTTTAGAAGCATTAGAATTTATGTAAGTTGAATTCACCCCACATGTTACCAAAACTCATGTATTATTTAATTCTTTGAAAACTAATGGCAATAAATTGAAAATGTTGATTGTTTATAAAAATAATAAGGCTTATAGCCATTTAGATCTCATGACACCAATAGAAGCATTCAATTCCCTCAACTTGGTGGTCATTAGGATAGAAGAGTCTAGGGAATGATTGATAACTACTAGGGCTTTGCTACCCAAGTACCAAGAACATAAGACCCTTGTCCTACAAATTTTGAATGATTTAAAATTATCTAAGGTAAAACATGATAAAAGGAAGTTGATCAATAAGATTAAATTTGATTAACTCATTCAAGAGGCCTCATATAATTTTAAACAAAGTCTACAGGGGTTGTCATTGGAATAAATAAAGGTTGAGTTAAGCTTTGTTAGAAAAAAAGTGACCGAATTTGAAATATTTAAGATCAACTTCTAGATGACCAAAATAGAGCATACAAAACTCTTGAGATAGGTTGGTAGAGTTCATAGACCACCTCTTTTAAACTTAGAGATAATTTGGTAGAAACATGATGTTTCTCATAAGTGCTCACTCAAAATAGAGGCAAAGAAGAAGCAAACTCAAGATGTTACTTATAGTTCCATGACAACAACCACAATTTCCACATAAACATCCATAGCCACAACATTGATTAAAGTACATGAAGACATTTAGACATCAACATAGCCTTGAAAGGCTAATATTTTTACATGAACATTCTATAGCAGTCTATATATTTTATATTTTATTATAGTTTGAACCATATTATAAAGTTGCCTAGTTTATTTTTATACACATGCACATATTGCATGATTGATTTAAAGGTTAACTTAAGTTATTAAAAACTGAAAGATAACTCTATATAGTTTTGACCAAAGTTATAACTTAAGTTATAACTATGACATGTAATGAATTTTGCATGAATTTTGAGGATGAGGCAAACCCTTCCCCAAGTATATTTAATCACTTGTAATCCATAGTTTTAAATGGTCAGAGAATTTTTAATATAAAGGAGAAAATCAATTTTGGTTGTCACTCATGTTTTTGTGTATTTTATTTCCAACATTTGTGTAATTAGGTTTTATTTCTTTAGTTATATGATTCAATAACTCTTAGTGTGAAAAAGTTGTGAATGGGTTATTTATTTATTGAGTCTTAGATGTGCAACAACTATTGAAGGATTAGTAAATTATATTTATTATTGAAAATTAATTTGATGATTCATATTATTAATTCTGTAGAAGTGCTTTCTTTTGATATAATTTTCTATGTGTGTGTAATAGTTTCCTTAGATACCTCACTAAGCCTGAGCCATAATCTCTAAATTAAGAGTGTACAATAGATGCCCTAAAAGGAGAAACATTTGACTGATGCTTGTGATTTTAATATGTTAATATCATCTTAGGTTTATTAAATGTGTCTGATTATGTGTGTGTAGTAGCTACTAGCAATAGGCATATGTGTTGAAAGTACTTGTCTACCTAGAAGTCATATAGGGAAGTAATTCTTGAAGACCATAAAACCTCTTTTTTTTTGGTACCATTACCTCCTTTTTTGAGTTTATTTTGAGACCTAACCACTATATATTAGTAACCATCCATCCAATTCATATATATTTTTAATTTCTTTTTAAGAGACTAGCCCTCCATATAAAAACTTTGTTAGCAACCTGCATGCCCTACATGCTATTTCATCAATTGGTTGTTAAGACCACACACTTATAACTCATGCCCTAGAGTGGATTTCACCTCCATTTATATCTTAAAACATTATAGGCTGCCTTATTATGATATTTGTGTGGTTAAAACCCTCATCAACAAATGGGTTCCTACTTTAGTCATAGTTACTAAAAATAATGGAAAATGGAGGATCTATGTATATTACATGGAGCTAAACAAAATAATAATTAAATATTATTTTCCATTACCTTTCATTGACCAAGTCCTAGATAATCTATCTAGAAAAATACTTTTCCTTTCTAGATGGTTTTAATGGGTACAATCAAATAAGAGTATCCCCTTAAGATCAAGATAAAAACCACCTTCACATGTCCTTTAGGAATGTTTGCATACATTTTTTCCCTTTTAGGTTGTGTAATTCACCAACTACATTCCAAAGAGTAGTCCTTTCTATTTTTTTAGACCTAAAAAATGGATGTGTAGAGTTATATATGATTCCTTTAATTTTCATGTTAACTTTTTTGATGAAGCTTGAAAATTTTTATAAAAAAGTATTGATTAGGTGAGAACAACAACAATTATATTTAAGCCATTAAAAGTGTTCAATGATGGTATATAAATATATTATACTAGTCTATCATATTTAAAATGATGGGATATAATTAGATCCTAAAAATATTGAAGTCATATCACAATTACCTCCACCTAAGTACCAAATTGATATTAAAATATTACTAGCACATACAAGATATTATAGATATTTCACTTAAAACTTTAGTAAAACTACAACACCCATTTTATCTTTGCTCACTGAGGACAATGCATTTGTATGGTTAGAAATATGTCAACCTTTGAAAATAAAAAATAAAAAAATGATCTTTGCTCCAATACTTAGGGGACCTAACTAAGAACAACCTTTCTATATTCATAAAAATGCTTCTAATACTACTAAGGGAGTAATTATTAAAAATAAATATGGAGGTAATATGTATGTTAATTACATCAAAAAAAATAACCCACATTGAAAGTAACTATACAAATACTAAAATTCAATTCCTCATTATTTTTATTGCTTAAAACAAGTTTCATGACTATAATACTGGATATAAATTATTTATATATACATATAATTTCACTATAAAATACTTAATGAATAAACCATTAGTAAGTGGGATAATCATTTTAAGGTTACTAATTTTATAGTATTTGACATAGCAATCATTGATAAACTAGGAAAAGCTAATTTGGGTTCTAATTTTCTATCAGGATTGAATGTTTTAAGAGAAGATGAACCAGTAGAAGATAATTTTCAAAATGAGAAATTGTTAACATTTTTATCACAGTCACCTTGGTTTGATGATATGGATAATTATCTATCTACATGGAAGTTTTGTTGGAATTATACTCATAAATAAAAGAGACATTTAATTATATATAATGTTAACTATAAATAGTTTAATAGAATATTATTAAAAAATAGGATTGAATTTATGCTTCACAAGTGTGTCTGAGAAGATGAGATCTATGACATATTAAGAGATTATTATTATGAAATAGGATAAGGACAATATTCAACCAAAAGGATCATTCACAAATTCCTAGGTGATAGATACTAATGGCTTTTACTTCACAAGGATGTGAATAAATATGTCTAGTACTATGATCCATGTTATAGGATGGGTATACCCACATTATCTAATGAAATACATCTCCATCATCAAGTGGTCTTGGGGCCTTTTGACAAAAGAGAACTAGATTTCATTGGTACCATTGATCTAATTTCACAAGTAAAAGAGTAAATTTTGGTGTGCAATAATCATTTCACTAAATGGGCTAAGGTACAAGGTATACCATTTTCTTGTGAAGATAAAGTTTTTGACTTCTCGTATGGCATGATTATTTAACATTTTGGAGTACCTAGATCCATTATTTCATATAAAGGAACTCAATTTATATCTAACATGATCCATCCATTCACATATCATTATCAAATCATATGAAATCATCCCCTTACCACCCTAAAAATAATGGTCAAGTGGAAGTTACCAACAAAAATCTAGAGAACATCCTAATAAAGAAAGTAGACATCAACAAAAAGGAGTGAGCCAACAAACTACCTAGACTAGTCTAGGCCTAAAATGCTACTTAGAAGTCCACCATAATTTTAACTCCATATGAGTTAGTATATGATAAAAATCCATTAATTCTAATTTAATTTGATTTGTGGACACTTAGGTCAATAATGGAAGTAGGCATTGATTTGATAAAAGCACAAAAGGAAAGGATCCTACAATTAAATGAACTAGATAAAATGAGACTTGAATAGTTACAACAAATGTAACTCCTTTAACATAAAAGTAAGGAATGGCATGACCATCACATCAAATAAAGGAATTTAAAATAAGTATATTATAAATTATTATTTGATTCAAAATATCACCACTTTAAAGGTAAAATGTGTACCCGATGGTTAGATCATTACCAAGTTAAAACAATATTTGACAATGGATCTATATAACTATTTCCAATTGATGGAAATATGAAAAATATTTTGGTGAGTGAACATATATTAATATTATATCACAAACCTTATAGTAAAGAATAATTTTTCAAATAGATACAATCATAGACAAAATTTGGTTATATGGAAGAAACACTTTCTTCCATTATAAAAAGAATGAAATATGGAATAAAACATAAACCATAAATATATTCACACACCATAATTAATTACCATACCACTATTAAAGCATAAAATATATTTCAATTGATAAAGCTACTGACTATCTCAAGAGCTAAGCTAGTATTCATTACTTTTTATTTTGCCACTTATCAAATACCTTATCTTACTCACTAATCCTTTTACATGTCATTTATCTCATTATTTTTTTATTAACTTTAGATATTTAGATAATAATTAAAAAATATTTGTCTTTGTTTATTAAAAAACCATGGGCTAGAATAATAAATCTCATCCAAAATCTATGGAGTTTTTGTTGCAGAATGAATCAATGGTAGAAGTCTTCACGAAAGTTGGTGGTTGAAATTTATTAAGAAGTTCCATTGCTATGATGAGAATGTGGTGGAATAATTCATTTTTAATATTTATAGGGATCACTCCAAGGTGAAAGGAGTACAAATTCTAATAAGTGCCATTACTATTAGTGAAATTTATGGTATTTTAAATCTTGACATGATCATAATTACTAAACATTTGTATGGAGAATTAATCTAGGTATTTCATGAATAAGGAGGAACAAACCCTAGAATCAATTGTCAATCCAAAATAATAAAATAGGGGAATTAAGAGAATTTTTTCTAGAGACATGGATATTGTTACCTTTTAGGTAATAAAATTCTTCACCTGTAATGGTTAATATGGTTATGTGTTGAGAATTTTCATGAGAATATTAAACCACTTAAGGCATGAGGAAGCCAAACCTGAATGGAAAATTAACCTCCCCTAATTCCTCCATTGTGATATCTAGTCTATGGAAGAAAAATATGTGTAATGATTAGGGACTATTAAACACCATGGGCTAATCCAATTAATTTTTTAGCATCAATTTTTAAATAAGGTAGAAAGAGAGGGAAAAATTCATACATTTTTATAAGTGAATAAAAATAATAAACATAATTCTAAGAGAAGGGTACTATTTTTTACCTCACCCCAAATTTTGGCCTTCAAGTGTTATAAATAGTTGAATCCAACTATAGAACCAACTATAAATAAAAGAGTAAATAAATTAGAGGCCACCACAAATTCAAGTAAGGAGATAATTGTTTAAGTGGATTCCATTAAAATTTAGACTTATCTGAGACAGAGGAAGTGGCTATAAATATTCATAATCCTATTCCTTTAAGAATAAGCTATAAAAATATGCCTCCATTCTAACAAACTAGATCTGATACATTACAAAGGAGGAAGATTATCCTCCATGAAAAAAATATTTAAAAAATTAGCATAATGCTACAAAATTATTAATACCCTCAATAAATTAAAACCTATTCATGAGATTGATAATAAACCTATTTTTGAGGAACCTTTAGTCATGACTAAAGGATAAAACCCTATAGATATGAGTGAGTAGTTTTTAGGTATAGAAAAACTTACAAACATGATTTAAATAAAATAATTTATAATAAAAAATGAAATAGAAGAGACTAAAAACATTGGATAGAAACCTCTATGCAAGGAAGATGATGTAAGTAAAACCTTGGAAGAGTTTCATCACCTTTATTATTCATCTATACTTATTGTATAACAATTCAAGGCCCTAATGAAAAATAGCCTAATAATCTTAAAGAATAACAAAAAATGCAATAGGTAATGCCATTTTGAGGGAATAAAGAAACCATCAAGCAACAATAAGAATAAGTATCTTTTTTTAAGTAGTTAATCCAAGGTAAGGAAGAAACCATTCTTACTTTAAAATTAGAATTGAAAGAAGTAAAATATTAGTCTCTTAATAATGATGAAAGGATTGATCAATTAAGAGAAGTAAAAGTAAGAGAATTTTTGCTATCCCCATTGTCCAAGTATATAGAATTATAAAAACTAATTTAGTGTCCAAGACATAATGAATACATAGAAGGATAATTGTAAATCCTTGAAAGAGACTAAGGTTTAAAAATAAAATTAGAAAATTAACTCCAAGAAGTCTAAGAATAAGGAAATGAGGTTGATTTTATATTATAGGAGGCATGTCATATTGGGGAGAAGTTTCTCAATATAATATTTTTCTTTGGGAGTAGCTTTATAGATGGTAGTTACTAAGGATATCATGTGGATTGCCCCATGATTGTGAATATGACAAGTATTTTTAGAGGCTTAATTTTCTAGATCTATCCACCAACAAAACATTCTATGTGACTTCTTAATGAATAATTTTTTTCTAATCAATGTCACATCTTTTATGATCAATATATTTGTAGGATATGTTCAAATCATAGACTATATTCCCACCTTACAATATTAGACTGCTTAAGAGGAAATAAATAAATAATAATTTTCTTAATTGAAGACTTTAGGGATTGTGATGAGACATGAGTTTCTAAATATAGATAGATTCATTAAAAATTTCATAAGTTAGTCATATACCCTAGGTTTTTAATAGTAATATCCAAGAAACATGTTGTAATGTAACATTTTTTTTGAATAATTTACTCATATGTTTTTATAAAAATTCTCAATGAATGCAATAAGATATGTAACACATTGAATATTCCTTTGAAAAAAGAGATAACTCTCTCTCCTTAAAATTTGAGTTGGTCCTTTAGGAGAGCCAAAATTGTGATATAAAAGATGAGATAATTCATAAATGAGTGGATTGGTATGAGGTACAGACTTTCACTTATATTATCACCCATGCCTTTATGGAAAGATTCATTATTGCAATTACTTGAGTAGTTTGAGATATGGATAAATAGGGTTAACACATTTAAAGGTCATTCAAAAGAAAATTAGATGAGCTGGGACTACTATTATCAATATTATGAACTCAACCAATCTTTGTAAAAAGTGACACTTGATAAATAACAATTGAAAAGGTAGTATCTTGAAAGAGGACTTGCAAGAAATTTAGTGTAGGAGAGATGATAAGTTTATAATATGACTCATTATATCCAAGTAATAACCTTATTTTACCCTCATCTACCCTTCCTTAAAATGAATTTAGATGACAATATTAGGACTCATAATCATATTAAAGTATAATATGGGATATTTATCTTAGTTATGCTTTTAAAGTCATTTTTAATCACGTTTTTAACTAAGTTATAGCATATGTGTGGACAAAGATGTCATTTTTCATATATAGATCAAGATGAGGTATTAAAACCTAATAAATGTGTTTTGAAAATCTATTTTTTTTATTGAAGAGTAGTTTTGAATAATTTGTAACTTGAAAGTACCATAGGAAAATTTTACATATATTTTTGGCTTAGCTCTGAAGGTTACTAGACTAGATTCAGAGGTCACTAGTCTTGTTATAGAGGTCACCAGTCTAGCACCAGACGTCACTAGTATGGATCCAAAGGCCATCAATATGGCTCCAAAATTTTCCAAGTTTGGTTATAAATGTTGATATAATGCCAATACATTTATTGTGAAGATATGAAAACCAATTATAGAATGTCCTAAGATATTTTTGTAAATCCTTGTTGTATGATAAAAATATAACTTTCTAAAAATGTGTTTCCATTTATACTCAAGGTATCATAGTTCCTCTCAAGCATAGTTTGGATTAATTTGAGCCCTTTTCTATTAAAACATGAGTAAGTGGTTATAACTATCAAAATAATGTACCTCACTCATGGAAGTGAAATTGAAGATTTTACAAGATCTAAGATATAGTTTTTTCCACCTTTTTTATAGAAAAGGAGAAGGATGTCAGTTTCTAAAAACAAGATCTTAGTTAAGTTTATTGGATTATTAAGTCATGTTTTGGAAATTGTTGTAAAATGTTGTAGTATAGATACAATGTTCTTATCATAATCAAGGGCGTATATTTTAATAGATATTGATTTTGAGATAAATATTGTAGTAGAATAATATCATTATATTGAGATTTATATAACTTGTTCTAACATCAATAATAATTTTACGTACAAAATTTTGAGAGTTTTATAACTATCTCATCCCCATTCCAAGGAGGATCAAGGGCTCACTCATTCTAAGGAAGAAGGATTAATTTTGTATTTATATAATAATTATATTATTCAAGTGTGTTTTTAATATTATATGTTGAAAATATTATTCAAAATATTGTTGTTAACCTATAGGAGTATGTGTGTATTTTTAATCATTATCATTTTTAAGACCTCCATTTATATTTCATTATGAATTTTAGCTTTTGAATTTATTTAGTCAAATTTCCAATTCCATAAAATTCCATTTCAATAAAGAGTTATTTTCATTTCAAGTACTTATATTAAAAGTGTGATTTCAACTACAAGTAATTTTGAATTCTACATAGTGTGATTTAATTTTATGAAAATTAGATTAAAGTGTGAATTTATTTTAGGATTTGAATTCCAAGTTGTTAAGTTAGTTTATTTAATAAATTTATTTCCATTATAAAATATTTTTAGCCAAATAGTTTAAAAACTTATTGTATAAAATATTTGGATAGTGCTTAGATTGATATGACATCAGCTAAACCTTGTTGATTAAATGAAGATGGCACAACAACCCTTATCAAAAGGTGTTAAGTTTAATATATTATTTATAAATATTTCCAAAGGAATTTAGACATAGAGAAAGATATATTGATCTATTATATGAGATTATATAAGTAATTACACTAATGTCAATGTGAAAAATCTAAGGGAATAAAGGTACATTTAAAAAGTGTTCAATGATTTTTTTTTTTGAAGAAGAGACTCTATAATTAGATTACTGTAATCAAATAAAAATGACATTTGAGTGCTAAGAGTGTTATTTGAGACCACCCATCCATATATTAACCCTAAACCTATCTTAGGGCATATTGAGACACTTATCTAGTGTTCATATGAGTCACATGCATCCCTAAAGCATTATTAGACCCTCACTTTAGCATCATGGCCCCTATTGCCTTAGGTTGTGCCACCTAGACACTAGTGTCAATTTGGATACTAGGACTAATGGCACTAGTGTCCTAGTTTGGGTGTTATTGTGCTTTTCCCACTTTTGGCCACCAATAGATATATTTTCAAATCAAAAACCACCTAGGGCTAGCCTAGACCTCTTTAAGACCCACACAAGAACTAAAATATATATACATGACTTTTATCCCTTTATTAAATAGTTGTAAATGAGATGAAATAACAAAAATAACTCATAATAATTTATACACATTCAAGGTTATCAATCCCTATTCTTCCTTACTTCTGCATATAGCCATATACAACATTCCTAAGCTCAAATTACTCAGATCTCCAATCTCAAGCATAATCAAAACACTCAATATGGAATTCATATGATCTTCACTTATATTTACATAAGAACTTAGGTGGGGAGAGTTACATCAGGGTTGATCCCTCATCAGAGTATTGGTATGTAGGCAACTCTCATCATAATAGGGTGTTGAGGATGTCCAACCTACCTCACTAACATTACACTTTGATACTTGTGCCAATTAGATACCATAACAATATAGAGGTATAGTTTTTACATACAAAATTAGACAAAATAAATCATCAATAGGGAGCCAAAACTTGTGCACACAAGAATAGGCTTGATAGACTTAGACATAAATGCACCCAGATGCTCAACATAGTTCTAAATAAGGGACACTAGTGCCAAATAAAGGAAACTGATGGAATTGTATTACTATCTAGTTAGGGTGTTATTATCTAAGAAGGTTTTTGACACTTGGATCCCATCCACAACACTTAGATTAGCTTATGTCCTAGTTTTCAGCCTCCAGATCTCCCATTTTAATTAATTTCTAGATAAGTACTTGTTTAAATCATTTATTACTATTTTTAGAAAATTTAAACTAGGTCATATATATTACAAATTAGTGGTTATATTTATTGCATGTTTTTACCCTTATTTACTATACTCATCCCCTTTAACAACCTAGGTATTAAATCTATAACCCTAAAAATTTAAATCATTTGGTGAACCCAACTTACTTCAAATACTTCTCAAACATTAGACTTATATGATATTATGGTTTATATCCTTCTTTTTACTATTTCCATTAACTATGTTAGGCTTTTTAAAATTTCATACCCTTTATTTTAGCAACCTTATTTCACTTTGATTTCTTTATGCCATCTAAAAAAATTACCTCTATTCCCTTAAGAAGAAGTGTTAGGCTTAGTTGTAATCTTATTGATCATACCAAAATTATTTCTATTCGAGCTTATAACATGGACAAAGTATTAGTTACAACTCCCATCATTGACACTTCACACCTTGATTATGTCAATGTTAGTAAGAGATTGTGTGCATACCATATCACATAGACTATAGATGACATGTCAAATTATTCACATATAGTTTTAGTTTATTTCTTGTTATATTATTCTTGGAATCACTCTAGATATATGTTTTTTGTAATAACTTGGATGATGAACTAGCAGTTGGAATGATAAAAATAGTGAGGAGGTTAAAAATAACTATGATTATAGTATAAGTAACCCTTGTTGGGATTGTAATAGCCTATTGATGTTATTGATATTATAAGTTCTTAATGTCAATCTTATAAAGATAAATATTATCACTTGTTATGGAATTGAATTATGAATTTAATGATGATTTGTAATTGAGGACAAGATCATAGATAGTTTTAATTAATTACATTTTATGAGGTTATGTGTTAGTTTGATGTCATTTTGATATAATTTCATTTGGCATCATAGATAATAATTAAATGTTAATTCTATGTTATGCTTTTGATTAATATATGAGTGGAAATAGTGCATGTGTTGTAAATAATTATGGTTAGTAAGTTATAACTATATGAATCTATGAAAAACTCTCTAGAATAGTATTTTATTGATATTAGTAGTTCCTCACTCTCCTTTCTATGAATTTGATAGTTATTCATATAATTATCAAGTTATAAGGTCTATTAGGAACCACTACTAACAATGGTGTGGTGAGCATGTAACCCAATGTTTAAAGGAATTCTATGATGGTTGCTTAGATAAAGAGATTTGGAATGTTGGTTAGACCAAAAAATTATTAAGTTCATAGAAAATGAAGCACAAAGAATAGGGTATTATAAATGACATAATGTACAAGAAAACATTTATGGTGAAATATATGAAATTTTCTAGTGTGAACTACCTAGATTATTGATTGGATCATCTAAGATCTAAAAAAAATTATTGTTGGTGTATGGACCGAGAAGAAAATGGAATAACTTCAGACCCAAAAAAGTAGTTGGACTTGTGTAATAGATTATTGATTATTCAAAGCCATTGATGAATATATTACATAGTTCATAACACAAGGATACATATAATTTTAAGTGGCAAAATAACTATTTTTGTGAGGGATAATAATAATTTTTTTGTAGTGACTCTCTATGCTAATTAAATTGTTGGTTGTGGAAAAACAATGGTACTTGGTCCATTTAAAATGAATTAATCACTTCGAGCATCATGGGGGTGTGTGTGAAAAAGGGGTGAATGGTTAAATAATATATAGATAGACCTTGAATCTAATGTTAATATGAAGGGTCAATAGGAGTAGGAATGAAAGAAGACCCTAGAATTGGAGAGAGCTATGATAATAGCAAAGATGGAATATCCTAAAGAATACTTATGTACCTATGACTAGGAGTAAAAAGAGGAGAGTAGGATAAAAGAGTGAGGATGGAGAAAGGGAAGTAGAACAAGATGAGAGAATGAGTGATGAGAGTGGGCCCTTGATGAGTAGAGGAGAGAGGAAAAGTAGTGAAGAAAGAAGATGAAATGAAACTAATAGTGTAGAAGTAGATCAAGATAAAAGTAGTTATACATTATAGTTATATAGAAAAGTATTTCATATTTAGGAACCAAATCTATCACATAAAGAATAGATAGGAATTCATAGAGGAAGAAACATAGGTTATAGTTATACAAATGATGAGGAAAAATGTATCAATTATTCACCCTTTACACACACATCCCCCCAGCCTAATTATTTCCAATGTAGTAAGAGTTTCATAGAAGCTTTGGAAGATGATGAGTGGTGAGGGCCAGTGACTAAATAAGTCTATATCAAAATAATGAAAGAACTAGATAAAAATAATAATCATGTAGTGTAAGGGTTCATAAGAGAACAAAAGAGAGGAATAAAATCCTTAGCATTAACATAGATAAACCTGCACATTTTTGAATAATTGAATGAGTGGATAACACAATACAAATTTTATAAAAAGAAGAAGAAGAAGAAGAAGAAGAAGAAGAAATGAAGAATTAATACAAACACTTCTTCATCATCAGGTCAAAATAAAACATAATAGAAAACAAAGTCACCATCTAAGGTAATAAAAGTAGCACATGTAAATCCTACTATTTTATAGATACCTTTGATCCTATAGATAAGTTTTGTACATATGATGAATCCCATCATGGCATTTCATATAGGTTCCTTTATTAATATGGTATTATTTTATGTGTTTATGGACCCTAATAAATACATACTAACCTATGACATGAAGTGGCAAACCAAAAGAATCAGTGATGAGATAGTGATGAAATGTTAATTGATTAGTGCCTTATTAGTATGAGCCTTATAGTTTATATTTCACAAGGACACAAACCAATCGAATCTACAAGAAGTGAAGAATTGGCTTATCATAGAATTAAAAATAAAGAAAAGTTCTAGCCAGACCATACAAGACCTTAAGGAGATTAGGAAAGAAACAAAAGAGATTGTTCATGACTATGACCATAGATTATCTAATGTAAATAACAAAGTTAAATTTATCTTAGAATACAAGGATAAAGTTGCTTATTTCTTAGAGGGTGTGTGACTAAGAATAATATTTTCTCTGAGAATAATATTTTATATAATGAAAACACATTTTACTATTAAAAAAAAGGAAAAAAGGATGTGATCTATGTAGATTAGATTAAAGACTATAGAGAAGCTTTAGTATCAAGTTCAGAGATGTATAATACTTTACAACTCCTCATAAAAAGGTTAGAACAATAATAGGATGTAATAAAAAGGCCTAGATATGGTCTATGATGCATGGAATGATAAAAATAAGGAAACCATAGAAATGAGTGTCCTTTATTTAAAAGTGAGTTATGAAATATATGTAGAATAATGGGATGTGTGACATCTTAATGTCACCTTTTATATCAATATGTTAATAATCCATAAATAGTTTACTATAATTTGTATAAAACACATAATAATGATGAAAATAAATACATATATCTTTAAGAAATAAAATAAGACATCACTAAAAATGTATTTGCATTGGTTTCACATCAAAAAACTATTACAACTCAGGCCAATCTAGTTTATGAAGTCAACAAATAAGGTACCAATCTTGATGCCACACTTTGGGCACCAAAGTTACAAGATTATCAACCTACAAAAATGCATAATTATAATCCTATTTCTAAAAATTAGACACCTACTCAAAATTAGAATTCTTGAAATCTGATAATTTTATGGCCATAATAGCCTATTTGTAAACCATAGTCATCATAACCCAAATATGGTAGATATGCAATTTTACAATAAACACAATCATGGAATGCCCAAAAAAATTCTATGAATTTCAAACCATAGTAGTCCTATAATTGGGGATTCCAATATAATAGAGGAGGATGTGGATATAAGGAAGACTACCGAGGTGTATAGATAGGCAGGGTAAATGGTTCTCAAAGATAACCCATCTAGTGTTATATGTGTAGAGAATTAACAATGTACAAAGGAATTTCCCCTCAAATCCTTAATTTTAGTCCTAATAAACTTATTATCAAGTGTCAGATGATCAAGACACTAAATATTATCCAATCTTCGAGAAATAATGTGCAGACAAGGTAGTGTGGAATGTTAACTTAATCAATGTGAAGCCTTAAGAAGATGTTATTATATAGGTAGTAATGTGACAATAGGATGGAAAAAAAGGAATAAATCCTATTGAAATATTGAAGGATCATAACATAAATAACATTTATTAGGATAAGTATCCCAAACCTATGACTAAGAAAGGACTAATGAGATAAGTTGCACAGATATTAAAAATAATACAACAACAAGGAACTATGGAGGAAGATGACACCACCACTAATGAATAGATGTATGGCCAAATTATGCATATTATGGATCAATATGGATTTATTACTATTTTAACAAAGATACTTAAACTTATTAGTACCCTAGGAAATGAGGATATATCATAGAACATATCTAACCCACTCCATAATTTGTTAGAGTGTACATATAAAGGTCATTAAAGAATGAACAAACTAGTTTGGTATGTCAAAATAAAGAAACCTTGGGACATTGATGCTATAATGGAAATTAAAATAGATGGGTACAAAATATCAAATGGCATCTTTGACTTTGGTATCATAGTAAACATGACTCCTAGATCGACATGGGGAGTGATTAGAAAACCTGCATTGAGATATAGTCTACTTACCCTCAGTCTTATGTATTATGGGAGAGTGGAACCTATCAAGAAATTATAATATGTAGATATCAAAATTTTAGACCTGAGCCTACCAAGAGACTTTGAAGTCATTTATATGAAGATAATAACCACACATTACCTTGTGTTGATTGGAAAGAAGTGGGCCTAAGATGGTTGAATGGAAATCAACACATAATGGACCAGCTAGAGTCTCATCAAGATGACAATATAATTATGATCCCATTGAACAAATTAGAGGATAAACCTTATATAATCCATAAGGAACTAGATTCACCATACTATCTTATAGGGGAAAACTAGATGAAATCCAATGCATGAATGGAACTATAGGCACTATGAGGGATATAGTGTAACTTTCTATATGATAGCTCCAATCATTCACTATAATATCTATGAAGTGAATAAAAACCATAAAAAACTATATAAACCATATAAAATTTGTTGTTTCATCATATAAATATGTTTCAACTGGATAGGAAATACACACTATCTATGTTGGTAAGGTCCCCAATCCATTTTAAAGTAGATTTTATATATCAGATATGTCACACTAATAAGGAATAGATTAAATATACTACATACAACATGATATAATGGGATACAATCTCCCTAATCATTAGTCACCTATATACCCACTTATTAAAATAGTCAAAAGGAGACCATGAAATATGACCTCTATACATGGTCTTTATAATTGAGCATCAAATACCTCAGTATTTTACAACTGAGGATACCAACCAATTTATTCTATAATTATAATGGTATGTTTCATATTTTGATCAAAGGATTAATTCACTTAACTATGCACTAAAAGGAATTGTTGTAAACTTATGGTTAATTCATTGAGATGAGAGACTAGACTGGGAAGAAGTGGGTAAAATGATGATAGCTCAGTTATAGCTACCAGAGGGAGTTATAAGATATTGTATAATATTTGAAAAGGGAGAGTGTTTATAGCTTCATATCTATAAGTGTATTAAAGCTTATAATTCATAATTTTTGGTTCCCAAGTATTGGGTACATTATTTCAAGTATACCGTAGGTGTTCTTCCAACTACATGGTATATACACCAAAAGCACCAAAGATTAAAAAAATGGATGTAGGTGAAACATTATTTTTACTAAATAATTCATCTTTGTGATAAAAACCCAATGAAACACCACGTATTACAAAAGATAAAAGTATTTAGGTGCCATGGGAGGGTTGAATATATAGATAGCATGATGGAGTTGACTTCATAACAAAATATAGCTTGTGACCTAAATGAAGCCATACATACCTATAAGGAGGGGAAGAAAAAAGAGAAGGATAGGGTTCAAATGTATCATAGAATATAAGATAAGGATGAGTCCATATTTGAATTAGAAACTAAACAATATATGGATCTTGTATACTTATTTGCATTAGAAAGATAAGTTGAATAGTTAATAGAGCTAATCATAGGCCAAAATAAAGAAGATATACTACAACACATTATTGTACCAGAGAGGGAAGGGAAATTATCATTAAGGGAATCCATTCCTAAAGAGGATTGAAAATTTTATCAAGAACCTATAAAAGAATATGCTTGAAACATTAGCATAGAGGATGCTCCAAAAATGGCACACATATGTTATTATCAGACTCAACCAAACATCCTAAAATTTATGTAACTTTTAAGGGACTACCAATATGTGTTCCCTTCAAAGTTTATAGAATTCAAGGGTGTTGATCCCTCCCTAAGATAAATGTACATCAAACTAAAGGAATGAACATGACCTATTAATACAATACCATAACACTTGAACCCCAACATGAAGTTGAAGGGCAAAGTTGAGATAGAGCATATGAAAGAAACATGAATCATCTTCTCGGTAGATAAAGGTAATTGGGTAAGTCTAATGATAGTAAAACCGAAGAAGATAGGTGAAATATAAGTATTTAGGGATTGTCATAGTCTGAATGATGATTTTTTCAATGACCTCTTTCTAATACCATTCATTAATGTAGTGTTATAGGTTGTCACATGACATAAGGTATACTTATTCATAGATAGATTTAACAGATATCATCAAATACCAATCATAGAAGAGGATAGAGATAAAACCATTTTCCCCATATAATGGGGCTCATTTATTTACAAGGTGATGCCTTTCAAATTTAAGAACACACCTATGGTATTTTCTATAGCTATCATGATTGCATTCAAGGACTTTATTCATGACTTCTTAGAAGTCTACTTTGATGATTAGGTGGTATTTTTTTAATTTAAAAATAACCTATCCAAACTTATATGGTGTTAGAGAGATGTAGGGAAATATGAAATTCTCTAGATTTAAAAAAAATGTTTGTTTTTTGGACATATAGTATGTATGAAAATAATTCTTGTGGATTAGGCCAAAATTGTAGTGATTTTTGGGATGCCACCACTGATAATCTCAATAGAGGTAAGATATTTCTTGGGCCACACTAGATATTATAGAAAGTTTATAAAAGGATATGAAGCTATATCCACACCTTTATAAAAGATATTATGTAAGGGAACACAATTTATATTGATAGAGGACTATCAATAGGAATTTACTAATTTAAAATAAAGACTAGTGACTATGCCAATACTGGTGTTTATGGATTGGAGTAAGTCATTTCATGTTTAGGTAGATGCCTTAAGGATATTAGTGGGAGATATTTTAGTGTATCTAAGAGAGGGAGGAGTAGACCACCACATCCACTTTACAAAAAGAAAATTATCTATTATAGGAAAAAAACTACACCAGAAAAAAGTGGGAAGCTTTAACACTGGTGTTATCATTTTAGAATTTTATATTCTACTTATTGGTGATACCATTTTATTTATTTATATATCACCAATAACTTATATACCTTATTAATAAGCTTGTGCTTAGAGGAATAAGTTTTAGATGGCTGATGCTCTTTTAGGAATTTTAATTCTACATAAATATTAAACATAGGTTGGAGAATGTAGGACCAGACCATCTAAGTATACTATGAAATAGTGAGGAACATAAATATATTCAAGATGAATCTCCTGACATGAATCTTTTTTTATCATTTGCAATTCTAAAAAACTTGCAAAAAATGCCTAGTTTTTGGAGCAGGGGATATTCCCATCACACTATATGAAAATAGAAAAGAAGTAGTTAATCAAAAAAGCATTTCCATATGCCATCATAAATATATTTCTATATCATTTGGGAAAAGATGAGGTTATATGAAGAGTATTTATGGAACATGAAAAACCATATCTACTCTAAGAATCACACCAAGGAATAGCTAGAGGTCATTTTATAGGTCATACTACTAATAAGAAGATTATATAGAGTGGTTTATGGTGTCCCCACTTGTTCCAGGATTCACTCTGAGTCACAAAGAAGTGTGATATATGTCAATGGATGGGAAATATTAACCAATGAGATGAAATGTCATTATATTCAATTCTTGTGTAAAAACCATTTGATCAGTAGGGGTAAACTTTGTTAGGTAAATAAATCCACCTTAATTAACACATCCATGTTATATATATGATTACTATGATGGATTATTTCATGAATTTAGATGAATTTTCTATGATGAAAGCATCATTACTAGGTTTGGTTATCTGATCAAACTGGTAAGTGATAGAGGTACCCACTCCTAAACAAAAAATCAAAACCCTCATAGATGACTTCTTAATTTCAAACCGTAAAGTATCACCTATCATCCATAAGAAAATGGACAAGAAAAAGATGCAAATAAATTTATGGGGAAGAGGCTTACAAAAATCTATGTTGTGTAGTGAGATGAGTAGGAGGATTGACTTCCTATAGTTATATGGGCATATCACATGCATTAAAAATATGTGATGGGATTCAAACCATTCCAACTCACCTATAGATTGGATTTATTCATGCCCTTAGAATACGTGGCCCTTAGTTTGTGCCTAGATAATATTATGTGAATGGATAACCAAGATTCATTGAATAATCATCTGATAGAGTTAAACATTATGGAAGAACAATGAAATAGAGTAGTCTTGATGTAGGAAGTATATAAATGAAAATAGAAAGCATGGCATGCTAAAAACTTACATGGTAAGGAATTCCATGTAGAATAGCTAGTTTCATTATATGATAGTTAGTTATGCATTCCTAGGTAAGCTCAATATTAGGTGGAGAGGCATGTATATTATTCATGAAATATTGCATCACGGGACTATAGATTTGAAAGATCTACAATGTGATCTTCTACTAGGCTATGTGAATGCTATGGGTTGAAGCCCTAATGCTACTAAATTGTTTTGAAAAGTTGATACAGTGCTATAGTACACCATTTTAGTTAGGGTTTTTGTTTTGTTATTTTGTGTGTTTGGGTTTGTTATTTCTTATTATGTGTTTAGAGTGTTGTGAAATTTTGGTTGAAGTCACAATAGCTAGCATAAGGAATAACATCACAGACCGGGTGATCCATATATGATGGGGTTGGAAGAGACACATGATAGAGAAAAAATAAGGGAATCTAAAAACTATTATGTCTTGTATAATCCACATGAGAAGACATCTTAATTTAATAATGAATAATGGTTTTTTAGGACCATTAATGACAAAGAAAAAGGGTAAATCAAGATAGATCCGAAATAGAGACTTTACATCAAAATCCCAAATGAATAGATAGGTATGGAAGAATAAATATATGATGGCATGTCAAATCAAATGTTAAGCAAGGATTTTTAGGTTAGGATGATAGATGAAAAATTAGTAAGAAATAATACTGAAATCAATTATTCACATGCATGTTTTTTATTGAAGGTAAAATTGAGTTTTAAAATGGACTCTACCCATTACAAAAAGTCACCAAAGTGACAACATAACCAATGGCTAAAAACCAAAAACAAAGTAACAACCAATTAGAACATCAACCAAAAACAATAAATAAATAACACATACATAATATAATCATAGCACAAGATTATAGTCAATGATTATTCTTCCACTCATCATAATCATATGTCCATTCATTGATCATACTTTAAAAATTGATTTCTAGTCCACTGACCAAACCCTCCTAAGCAGAAGATAAAGCCTCACCCTTAAGATTTTTCTTGGGTATACTATCATTGCCTTGAGAACTTTAATTGTTGAAAATTTTATCCAAACCCTCCATACTTTACATATAATTATTAACTATCACCTTACTAAAAGCAACCAACAAATTTAGCTTTTGTTTGAGTTCTTTGTTTTCATTTTTTAGCCTACTCATTCTTTCCTTCAAAGTTTCAATGTGTGAAGACATCTCAATATCTTTTCCCATGAGAAATATAATCCATCTTGATTATTAAGATTAATAACTTCCTATTTAAGTCTATAATGATCTTTTATAAACCATCTCATGAAAGAATTATGTAAATTAATCTCATCCTCTAGACTTTCAAATTTATCCTGATGATTGGCAATGTCCTTAAGAAAATTCAAAATCTAGCTTTACCTAAGTTATTTAAAGCATCTCCTCTTCCATCCATTAAACCTTATTTTTATTCTCATAACTACCTTCATAAAACCTATCTACCCTATGAATTGTAAAATCTTGATTCTCAGTCTGAGTTGTTGCTTCCCTATTTTCATTTTCTCCCCTATTCTATTGATCATTTTAAATACCCACATTCTTCCCTTCTAAATTTATGGTCTCAATAATTTACACATTATTATTGATATCATAAAGATAAACAATGTAATTCCTCCCCTATGATTGATCATCCTTCAAACCCTCATCTTCTCCATTATTGTTTCTAGGAATTGGTTTTCTACTACTTCTTAAATTCCTTTTGGGTAACTCCTACCCAGAACCTATGTTTTTTCCTTTTTTCCCCTACATGAAACCCATATATTTTTATTTTTTGTTTATACCAAACATATATATTTTTAAAGTATATTCAACATTTAAAAACTTATAAATTAAAAAAATTATTGCATGGTGCATAGGTTCCATCTTTCTACCTAATTGAACCTCTCATAGAATGTTCTAGAGAATGTAAAATGTAAAACATAATGATTATAGGAATATGATATCTCATGTAATTTATAAAAGAGAAGTTATAATAATGCACTAATTTATACCTACCATTTAATGTGACATACCTAATGATCTATTCAGATACATCATCAAATAGGGCTAGGAAGTCCTCCCACTTAAAACCATCTTGAAACATAGTCAATGTTTCATCCCTCACCAAGAACTTTAATTTTTCTTGATCCTAACCTATTTTTAACTTAATATATTTATTTTCATCAATTTTAAGGCCCATAAATCTATCAATCATCTCCTTCATAATCTTGACTGAGATGTTCTTGATCTAGATAACCATGTTCTTTTAGTTTTTAATAAATTATGTGGAAAGATGTAGATCATATCCATAGATGATTCCATAAATGATACAAACTAGAGGTTTAAATATGTTCACATTCATGTTACCAAATGATATCTCAACACTTTCAAAGTAAAGAGAGGAGAATAGGCACATCAAAACCCATAAGTAGATGATCATAATGGATGAGTCAACATTATAACCTTAGGCAAATGTGAGCAATATTCTAGATTTCCCAGAGCTTGTACAATCTAATTATTTTTGAATTTCACAATTATAAAATGAGTGTTGATACCAATTATGACCACATTTGATGGAATCAAGGGACTCATGGTAGCTTAGAAGTAACATATATGACTCAGTGTTAATTTATAATAAACTATATTTTCATACCCTAAGGTCTATGATTTCATAAAAATCACATATGAACACTTATTCATGAAATAAGGAACATAAGGTGCATAACCCATATCTATCACTCAATATCACCAATTTCATAATAAAGATGTTGAGAGGTTGATTTACCTACCTAAATTTAATGATTTTAGTGAAATCATGGAATTTTTATTCAAAAGGTACAATGAAGTTAAGATTTATCTTTTCCCTAACATCACCATTTTTATGAATCAAGCTACCATGTCTAGAGCAATAAGAATGGAAACATAATGGAAGCCATGGGGATGTACAAATTGAAGAGCCCACCCATTATACTAGAAATCAAAGTGGCATATAGAATAAGAACATGTGGGATTCAATTAAATGACATTAAAGATATGTTTGTTCACATTCTTGTGGAATGCATAATAAAATGGTTCTGACAGACTACCATATCTATGAAGGAATTAAAAAATGCATCATCAAAATTGTAATTCACATGATTCTCAAGGGTAAAGAATTAATTTATCTTGATTTCTTTGTATATAAATTATCCATGAATATTGGAAAGGTGTATACCTTTATAAAGTAATCATTCCAATACTGATTTTGGTCCTTCTTTTGGTATTTACATAATGAAAGTCACCCAAGGGCCTTTTTTATTTATATGTAGACCATTGGCTTGAAATCACATTCTATACTATCATTTAGGAATGAACAAAGAGTAGATACTTAATGCATAATAAATTATTTAGCACATGATCAGATGAGATGGTATAATTAGTGACTTCCAACCCTCACATCCCATCAAATATGATGAAATACTTAGGCCTACATGTAGTCATGATAAAGATAGCACACAACACCACCATGCACATTTATGATCTACCTAAATTACTTGATGTGGCCTTACCTTTATTTATTGATATGGAAACTATGCAACAAGAAGTCACACATCAAAAGGCACTAGTTTCCCATAGAGTGACACCATTACAAATGGTTAGGCTAGATGACCTTGATTCCACTCTTCCATTTTATAACCCACATAAATTGATATAGTTATATTAGACTAGGGAAAGAGAAAGGTCCTTGAAGGAAGCATGCCTCCTTCACCTCCAATATGTCTAATTTGAATCACATCATGGATAGAGGATCT
Source organism: Torreya grandis (assembly GCA_037957365.1). NCBI lineage: Eukaryota > Viridiplantae > Streptophyta > Pinopsida > Cupressales > Taxaceae > Torreya > Torreya grandis. The sequence continues at coordinate 1,834,157 of JARHVA010001270.1, forward strand.
AGATGTGCCCAAGATCACTAGCCAATACCAATGGCATGAGCTTCAAATAGATGAGTAATAATTTTATCATATGATGAAGGCTAACATGGTTAGAGATCTATATGAATAAAAAATGAAAAATAATATTTCTTTTGGAAGGTAATGCATACTATGTAAGTTCAAAATTTGCTACCATCTCAACTCTGGGTAGAGCTCCCTACTTGCTTACCATCCATTATTATTGGTACTATCATTGAGGAGGCTCAACTACAACAAATCCAACAAGGTTTTATTATAGGTGGAATGCATGGAAGCTCATTTCACTTGAAGCCATTAGATCCCTTACAAAAAATTCCCTTGATAGCACTCCATCAGACAAAATTCACACAAATAAGATATAATCAAGTAGTATAAGAAGACTAAGAATAAAAAACACTAGATTCCATTAAATAATAGGCTCTAAAAGATGAACCTACATTGTTTCCCTCTCCATCACTAGAAATTGTACCAAATCATAATAAATGAATTCTACATCAAATAGGTAAAAAAAGGATGGCATTATGAAGCAAACTATCCAAGATTTAGCTCTAATGCCTTCACAATCCAAATCTACTAAATTGATGATAGATATTGAAGTAGTGATAGACTTATAGATGCTAGAAGAATATGAGGCTGCATGTAAAGAGGTATAATAGGCCATAGAGTGAAGACAAAGGAAGTGAAAAGACAAAATAAGGAAGATGTCAAATTAAAAGAGGCTATGAAATAGCAACAATAATAGGCTAAAACACAATAGATGGCCAAGGAAGTTGAGGCTCTTAAATGAACAATTAACATCAAGGTGTCACATCACCAAGCTACAGATCAAGAGGCCATGATGAAGCATGAGACTATAGAACTATGACACAAGATTGATATATAAGTAGAAAGAAAGAAACTGTAGGCCATAGAAGATGTGAAGAAAAAAAAATCTACCACTGAGATATATAAATAAAAGGATGAGGAAGAATAAAATAATCAAGAAGTAGAAGAAGAAAAGAGGAAGACATAGAAAGGATAAAAGAAGAAGAAAGATGAAGAAGAGAAGATACAAAGGGAAGAAGTGATAAATAATTAATAGGATATATCATAAGAACAAAATAATAGGGTCAATGAGGAAGAATCCAAATAGAAGAATACCATCACAAAGATGCAAAAAAAAATAGCTAGAGTAAAAAAAGGAAATATAAGGAAGTGGTGAAGGTGATGATAGTGTAGGTCACTATGCACCAATTACAAATAGAATGGGTAGTATCAAATGTATAGAAAATAATGTTTTAAAAGAGCTCCACACCCCCATCTTAGGCCCTTTCTACAACACCACTAAGTTAGAGTATTTGGATGTGGGATGTAGTGGCATCTTCATCTCGATGCACTACATTTTCTTTGCCAATCACCCCCCTTTAATAATATTTGATAGCCATGGATACAAACATGTTGGTGTTTTCACCCCCACTACTAAGGATTATCTAAATGATTTTCATCTTGCATTAGTGAAATAACTTTAAGGCGCAACTACATTTTAAGAGTCCATCACCCAAATAACAATAACCTTGGATCAACAAGTTCAAAACTTAAACCAAGAAAATTCCATCTTACATTAGCATCTATCCAAGGCTAATGAAATTATTGAAGATGCATGTCATAAACTATTCAAAGAAGTTATCAATGATCATATTCTTTCTTATCAGGAATAGCTTCCACTTTTTCTCATGTAGTTACTCATTATTCAATTATCTATTCAGAAGGTTGACCAACTCTGAGCATAAACCCAAGATACCAAGGCCAAAAATAAGACTTTCTTTAATTTCCTCATAGTTTATTAGCATGATGTATCTGAGGCCACAACTCAAGTGATCTAGGTTGCATGACACATGATAGATTAGAATCAACACCTAGATGATACATGGGGTAGTTCCCAATTGAAAATTTCATAGGTATATACAACCAAGATAACCATGGAGGATAATGTGACCTCTTCTAATAAAATGGATGTAGATTTACAAGCCTCCAATAATGCGTGAGATAATTTTATGCAATATTTATAGACTTGGTAGAATAAACTACTATGAAATAACTTCACTTGATTCCAAATGTAGAGGCACATAGACAAACTTAATGAGCTATTATAGGATATCAACAAGGTGTATACTACCAAAGTCAATTTCCCATTACTGAGGAAGATAATTTGGTTTAGCTCTTTTTAGATTAGGCTCTACTACACACTCTTATATGTATTATCCAAGATTTTGTATTGGATTGGAAGGCATACAAGGTTAATATCACTGAGTATGATTCTTTGATAATTCCCTTGATCAACACTCCCTTATTTTTTTACCCATTAAAATTTTAGTGAGTTTACAGCAACAAAAATGTGCCACTCAGAGTGTTCCTTCCTTGACATTCTAACCTTATTCCTTTTCCATCACTAAAACACCTCCACCACTAGCCAACTAGGTAATAAACAAAGCCCCTTTTTGAATTTTTGTCTCTAATTTTGAACTTTTACTATGTTATACCTCTATAATATTTATAGGGTCAGGTTGGTTGAAAACCCATATAGGGCATCCACCTAGATATGCTAGTCTATTAAAAACCTAAAAGGGTGGTAGACTAGCATGCTACTTAGTTGAAAACCCATAATGGTGGCTAAGTGGTGTTCACAAAGAGAAAATTGGTCACTGACATTTCATGTAATTTTTATGACTCTTTTTCATTTTATCTCTAGTTTTGGCTCACTCTCTCTACGTAGTGGTTTCTTCTTTTTTGTGAAGTTGCCTCAGGATGAGCCAACAGTTTAAGTCTAGGAGAGTGTTATAAAGATATTGTGTGTGCACCATAAAATGTGGAATATAAATGAAACATCAAATGATTCACAGTTTGTTGTATTTTTTTTATTTAAGATTATTATTGGACTTATTCTAGATATATGTTTGTTACAATAACTTGGATGATTTATCATAGTTGTTATGAGAGAGACAGTTGGGAGGTTACAAACAACTAAAAATATAATATAAGTAACCCTTGTTGTGATTGTAATAGGTTGTTGATATTATTGATATTGTAATTTATTAATGTTAAGCTTAGTAGGAGTAGTCTTAGCAATTGTTTTGTTATGGAGTTGTGAATAAAATGATGAGTTATAATCAATCGCAGGCTCACAAATATTTCTACTATATATATGTATGAGTTATTTGAATTGTATGAGACTATGTGTTAGTTTGATGTCATTGTGCTATAATTCCATTTGGTATCATAAATAGTAATTAAAGGTCAAGTCTAAGTTATGTTTTTGATTAATATCTGAATGTCAATAGTGCATGTGTTGTAAATACTTATAGTTAGTAAGTTTTAATTGTATGAATCTCTATGAAACTATCAATAATAGTGTTTTATTGATTTTATCAGTTCTTTGCTCTCTTTTTTATGAGTTTGACAATTGTTACCATAATTAGTAAGTTCTAAGGTCCCTCAAGAACCACTACTAACATTTGAATTTAATGATAATGCATTTAAAGATGAGCAATACAATCAAGATCAAAATGATACACAAGATGGGAATTGGGACACTCTCCCCTACCTAACAATGAAAATCTTATAATTAATAAGGATGAGATTTTATAGAGTTTTAGAGATATACATTGGGAACAACCCAATGATTAGGAAATTTTTTTGTAAGCCATAATGGAAATAAAGAACAAATCAAATAATGGTCAATCTTATATTCCCCTAGATAAAAATATTGTTATACATACTTTGGGGGAAACTCAACTTGTACAAAAACCTATTTTAACTTGTCAACCTTTAACAATAGGAACACCTCTTATGGCTATTTCCTCCTCTCCAAATGTGCAATACCTTATTCATGATATTCATTCTCTACATACTAAGGTGTTACATCTTTAGTAGGGTGCTACTAGTCTATCACATGCCATGGATTTTCATGTTCTTTTACATACACCTATAGCACAACACATAGTGTTAACTACTTAGCCATCTAGATTTGTGGCACCTAAACTTAATTTTTATGATGATAAAGGTGACCCAAACCACCATATACACACTTTCAATGCAACATATTTAGATTATGTGTCCAATGATTGGTTCCTTACTAATTTGTTCCTATAAAAACTAAAAGACCATGCCTTACATTGGTTCTATTATCTTCCAAATCAGGCCATCACTATATTTAATCCACTTAAAGATATGTTTTTGGAAAACTTTTAAATCAACATATGTGATATAATCTCATATTCTTAAGTGGTATAACTTAAGCAAAAATACAATAAGCCTATTACAAAATATTCCTTGTGATATAAAATTATATTATCAAAGATGACTAGTCCCATGGTAGATAGAGATTTCCAAGACATATTCAAATAAAGTTTAATACCAGCATTACATGAAGATATTTTTCTCAATAAGTTTCTAACATTCACATATTTATGCCACACATTGAAATAAAATGAAGTCAAACTTCTCTCTATGGTCAAATTAAAATACACAAGTGGATTAGAATCAACTACTAAGAGTTATAATAATACTCCATACACATTAAGGGCCATTAAAAACAAGAGTGTCAAAAGGCCATAGTTAACACACTTTAGAACCATCTCCTTTCTTGGTTTTATCAATTCCTCCATGGAGAGTTTTCATCAATCTTCCAAAATTATTGGCATGTGTTTTACAGTAGCTCTTAGAATGTGATTTCCTATCTCTCCATATGATCAAATAGGTTGATATGACATGGCCTCTTATAAATATCTATGATTATAATGCATTATATAACTATCACAGGGCATTAAGCCATACTAAAAATTGATGTATCGGATTAAAAAATAAGATACAAGATTTTATAGAGTCCAAAATCATTGATGTGGGAACACCCACAAAGGAACCTAAAGTCTAATAAATAGAAGCTAAGGCATTGAAAATGTTTTTGGATATATTTCCAAAACATATAGCTAATGAGATAGTCATCACTTTAGGTGTTCAATATACCTATCAATAATAACCACCACGAGTGTCCCATCACATAAAATAAAGGATGTACACCCCATAAATAATATCATTGGTGTGTATCATACTACTATTCTATATAGACCACTCATCATTTTCTCAAGACATGAGATTATTGATGACAATTCATATTTATATGCACTTTTTGTATGAGCTTACATTGATCATCATCCTATTCAGAGTGGTATGGTTGACAATGTGTTAAGTATTAACATGTGCACTATCACACTTTTATGACATTTGAGTTATTCAGAGTAAGACATTTCTCTAATTGACATAATTATTCATGATTTTAGTGGCCATGTTTAGAGATCCATTAGGGATATTGTACTTCTACTATAGGTTAGAACAACACATGTGGATCCTATATTATTAGTAATACCTTATGTAGGCACATTTGACATGTTATTGGGTAGGCCATGGATAAAATAATTATGAGTCATTCCATCCACTTTACATATATGCCTTAAGTATGTACATGCTAATTAGGTGGTTATAATTGAGGGTATTTCATATGAGTATCCTTTACCCATCCCATAAGAAGTCACACCATAGCTATTAGTTATGATTCCTAACATGATTCTCATTAGTACACCATAGATTTAAGTTGATCCACCAATGTAGGTGAGGTCTACTCCTAAAGTGTTACCATGTATGTATATTCTCCCATAAAGACCCTTATTAGAGAGACCCATACATCAGAGATGTGTTTTATATTCTAGAGGGCCTCCTCCCTTTACCCCTTCCTTTTGAGAAAAGTGTTATTGAGTTCTTAGGGTTCTCATCATAGGGCACCCATGCCAACTATAACATCTTCTACTAGATGGGTCCTATAGTTCACAAGACACCCTAGTCAGCTTCATAGTTCCTAGTACCACTCCATAGGTAGTATCACCTATAGATCGCTCAGTAAAATAGGTTCTAGAACCTCAAATAACTTTTAACATAGCATGCATAATTAATATTCATTTATTTGACACATGCCACATTGATAGTGAGTCTCCCATAAGACTCATAAGTTAGTATGTTCCTACCTATTTGTATATAGTCTCATTCACTCTTTCTCTTTTATATAGTTACATTCTCATGTTTCTTGCACATAGATTATATTTATAAAATTAAAAAACAATATAATATGTTAAAACACAAAAACATTCAAATATTTACTTAGAAAATAAAAAATTTAAATTATATGCATCTCCATGTTTACACTTCCTATATTTTAGACACTACATATGTTATTTATCTTAGTATAGTTAATTTTTATCATACATACGTGCTTCAATTATTCTTGTTTTGTGTTTATAGATTGCTAAAAAACTTAGTTCCACTACATAGATCTAGATTTTCTACTATCTACCCATTAGGGGCATATACATAGACACACAGGTTATTCATTTGATACATTCACCCATTTGGGGGCATCCTATACATAGTTATGATTGCTAGGTTACATATGTATAAACTATACATCATATATTTAGCATTGTTATATCTTGATATTTATCATCCTAAACTACTCATATTTTTTGTCGACTACTAATTCTCTAGACTTAGCTTATGTAAATCTTTATTATTATACATAATTTTACCACATGTTTATGCATACTTTCATTTCTAGCTTTCCCAGTTTAGACTTGATTATGTTTCTATGTTTTTACATCTATTCAATGGAATTTGAATATGTCATTGCTATGTATCTCTACACCACTTCATTTCATTGTATGTATGATTTAGACATGTGCCCATGTCCTTATGTGTGCTTTCCTAATTGTGTATGTGGATAGTTAAACATGTCCTTTACGTGCCTCTAATCCAACTTACATTTTATTTACATATGTAGAAATTTGAATATGTCCTTGCATGTCTTAATTTCTATGATTTAGTGACATGTACTAATGTCCCTTATATTTTAACCCTTTGGCCTACTTTACATGCCTCATTTGTTTTGTATTCATGATTTTATGTATGCATCATGGCCATAACACTTATCTCTTGCTTGTTTCACACTTCAATTTTAGATGCTATGAGGGACCTCATACATCTTCCCTTCCTACTTGGGTTCATTTATGGACATCATGCCCCATCCCCATAGGTAGCTACTCAGTTGTTACTAAAATTTACTATTCATACACATTGTTATATCTATCTTGGTAGCCTTTTGAATGCTATATCTAATAGACATTGCACATTCTAAACTATGGTTCAACTATTTTACATTTTTATGTTATGAATGCACATTATATTGGTTTATTATTTAGATATCATAAATGATCCATCTAGCACACATCTTGTAGAGATTTTTATTTTGAGGATAATATTTGCATAGGTTAACAACTCCCCTAAAAATAAAGGTCATTTGAGGATAATGCTATGTATCTCTACACCACTTCATTTCATTGTATGTATGATTTAGACATGTGCCCATGTCCTTATGTGTGCTTTCCTAATTGTGTATGTGGATAGTTAAACATGTCCTTTACGTGCCTCTAATCCAACTTACTTTTTGTTTACGTATGTAAAAATTTTAATATGTCCTTGCATGTCTTAATTTCTATGATTTAGTGACATGTACTAATGTCCCTTATATTTTAACCCTTTGGCCTACTTTACATGCCTCATTTGTTTTGTATTCATGATTTTATGTATGCATCATGGCCATAACACTTATCTATTGATTGTTTCATACTTTAATTTTAGATGCTATGAGGGACCTCATACATCTTCCCTTCCTACTTGGGTTTGTTGATGGACATCATGCCCCATCCCCATAGGTAGCTACTCAGTTGTTACTAAAATTTACTATTCATACACATTGTTATATCTATCTTGGTAGCCTTTTGAATGCTATATCTAATAGACATTTCACATTCTAAACTATGGTTCAATTATTTAAGATTTTTATGTTATGAATGCACATTATATTGGTTTATTATTTAGATATCATATATGATCCATCTAGCACACATCTTGTAGAGATTTTTATTTTGAGGATAATCTTTGCATAGGTTAACAACTCCCCTAAAAATAAAGGTCATTCACATAGGTTTCTCACATAGATCAAGTTATTTGAATGCACTTAGAGAATAATTTTTAACACATATGCACATAATACAAAAATCTATTTCAATAAAACATAGTGGAAAATAGTGACATAGAGACTAGGTTTAGTTGTACAAAAATTAGTACAATTGGACATTAGCACCCAAAATGGGAAACTATAACCACTAGTGCTACTATCCAATATATGGTGTTATTTTCTAATATCCTTAGTTTTAAGAATTCTAGATTGGATAAAAAAATTATAATAGGTATAGTCTAGGTTTACACAAGTTTAGTTATAAATTACCAGTTTTGGCTTAGTTTAACATAGATTCACACCAATTTACTTAGATTGGGAGCATCATTCATGGCATGATCATTCCCATTTCAATTTTATATATTTTTATATAAATTATTATAACTCAATCTATAATCCATATACTTAGATATTAGATTTGGTGGTATGTGCATGGCATATTATTTTTGTATGTTCACTTATGCACCAATTGATTAAATGGAATGAAAAAATCCAAGCCATTATCTATGTTGTACACACCAGAAACCATGTTATAAATTATACAACATATTGATGCATTAATCTATCTACAATGGTTGTCATTCTTGAGTTTCCTGGAGCCACTTAGTATTCCTGAGTAGCTTAGAGCCATCTTATATAATTTAAGTTACATCACATAATTTTAGTTTCAGATGCATCTACTACACATAGGTAGGAAATTATGGAGTCATAGTCTACTTGAGTTATTGAGCCATATACATGGGATGTTTAGACACACCATCAATCCAATCCAAACTATTCATAGGTCATGATCTAGTAAACAAGGGTGGGAAATGAAGGAGTCAAAACTAGACTGAGTTCTTGAGCCACCCACACATGAGGACTAATCAAGACATAAACTTAGCCCAAGTTATTCACCAATTGGTAAATATATACATGCATACACATGTGTTGTCACTATCATAGTTTGATCCTAGTTTGGATAAGGTGAATATAAAGGTCAGATGGTCACATGAGATAAAAAGTGAGTGCACACCACTAAAGAGCTGTAACAAATTGAAATCACAAAAGAGAGAATTGCATAATAAAAATAAAAATTGAGAAATCTAAAATATTCATTAAGAAAATCATGTTCAATTCAAGCATACATATAGGATAGAAATTAAATCTTCCTCAAATGGTGGTCAAAGCACCCCTATATTATAAATGTAACTCCTCCACAAAAGGTGGTTACACGTACCCAAAATAGAAGAGTAACTCCCATACCCATAATATCTGATCAAGGGAGTTACATTATAGTATTTTAGCCAATCCTATGACATATATGACACACTATCTCCATCAAAGAAATCATGTCCTCTAAATATAGGAAAACTCCATGCTAGGAAATATAATATTCCCAAAAAAATAAATATAGGAAAGACATCCATTCCCAAGCACAACTTAGGTAGGCATTGTGAAATAAAAATGGGTCATGGAAATTAGGCCTGATCAAGTACCCAATTAAAATAAATATCTCATAAAGTAGACAAAAGGATAAAACCCATAGGAAAAAAATCCCCCTAAAAGAGAGACATAGAAGAAGTGAAGAGGCTAGAAGGCCCCCCTAAAGATGATGTTGCTACTGATGTAGACCACATCCCAACAAGAGATCATAGATGAATGAAATTTATCTCAATGAAGGGTTTGGTAAATATATTTACAACCTGTTCTAAAGACTTTCAAAATCTCAAGTTGATGACTTGACCATGAATAAGCTCCTAAATAACATGCATGTGTATCTCAATGTGTTTGGTCCACTAGTGTTGAACTAGAAACCTACATATCTATATGGTAGTCTAGTTGTAATAATATATGATAGTGGGATGCCTAATAAGAATGATAAACTTAGATAAAATCCCCTGAAGCCAAATAGACTTAGTCACTATGTTAACATCTCCCATATACTATGCCTTTATATAATAAATATCAATATCATTTTCATTCTTACTAGACCAATTGATAGGACCAAAACCCAAATAAAAATTATAACCTAAAGTAGACTTGTGATATTGAATATCCTCAACCCAATCTAAATCTAAAAAACCAACCAAGTTAACCTATATGCTAAATCTTCACTGAATCCTAAATTTATAATATCCCTGAATGTAGTGCAATATCCTCTTATTTACTTTTTAGTGTGGTTCATGGGATTAATTCATGAATTTGGAGACAAGTTAAAATAAATATGAAATATTGAGCCTTGTATGACTTAGATATATGAGTTTTCCAATAAGCTATTAATATCAAGTGGCATTAACCAAAAGTGTATAACATTCATCCTCAAGTTTGACTCCTAATAGAAAGGGAGTCGGATTTGGATTACAATCAACCATGTGAAACTAAGTCAAAATATCGAGATCATACTTGTGTCATGTAAGTGAAATCACTATATTGGACTATGAAATCTTGATATCGAGGAAGTAATGAAAAATACCCAAGTTTATCATGTTAAATCTATCTTGTAGAGTTGTCTTCACCACCATAATAGATGGTGAAAAACTCTATCTAATCAAAATATCATCAACATAAAGGACCAATATCAGTAAATTATCATCCTATCATAAGAAATATACATTGGGGTCTTAATGACACTTGGTGAAACCTAAAGTAAGAAGGATGGAATCCATATTGGTGTACCAATCTTGAAGGGCTTGTTTGAGGCCATATATGGATTTCCTAAATCTATAAACTATAGATGAATCTTGAATAAACCTAGGTGGGTGTTTCATGTTAATCTCTTCTTCAAGGTATCTATGAAGAAAAGCACTCTTTAAATATATTTGATGCACATCTTAACCATGTGTCATAGATATAACTAGTGTGAGTTAGATTGAATTCATATTTGTAATAGGTTCAAAAGTCTCTTAGTAGTCGATGCTAGCTACCCATGAAAAAATCTTGGAAAAAAATCATGCCTTATACTTATCGACCAACCCATCTACTAAAAACATAGTCTGATATATCCACTTACATCAAACCATCTTCCTTCCCTTAAGAATTGAAGTCAAATCCCAAGTGTGATTTTTAATCAAGGAAGAATATTCTTCCTACATAGCACTATTGTTCAACATTGTCTTTGATTAAGGGGGAGTATGTTGAACATTTTCATTGAGTGTTGAGCTTTGATATTTAATGTTATCATTAATGTCAAAGGTTCTTATGAAGATGCATGGCTCTTTCATTTATGCCAATATAATATCATAGATGTCAAAGGCTATTATGAAAATTCTTGGTAAAATAAGCTTTGAGGGCATTGAATAAGTATAGGTTAATACAATAAGTGCAAATCATCTTGTAATGTTTTGTCTAGATCTTGAGAGATGGAATTTATAGGTGGCATGATGAAATGAGTGAGATCTGAAGAAGTTATGAGCTCTAAAGATATGTGTAATTAGTTCCTAAGATGATTTAAATGAGCTAAAAAGATAATAATGCTCCAAAGAACAATTAATAGTGTTTGAGCATGAGATTGATTATTTAAGCTTGTACATGAAGTGTTGAAGACCTTGAAAATGATTAAAAGGTTAGCTTTGAAGATCTGTATATGTAGTTATAAATATGCTACAAAGATCCAAATCAAGCTATGCATATTTTTAAGTAGATACAAAGAATTTATATTGAAGTTATAAATAAGATTGAGTGTATTAGGTTGCTTTAGAATACACAAGAGGTATTAAAACTCTTGATATTTTCAAGCTGAAGTCTATAAGGTAGATAGAAGGTTAGATTCAAGGCCTAAAATGATTTATAGGTCAAGGTTTAGAAAGTAAGAAGATAAATGGTGGATAGATGACGTAAAAGGATTAGTTTCCATGGCATGGGTGAGTAGGTGAACATTGGCATAGGTGAGTCTAGTTGTTTTAAGTATGTGCATGAAGTTTTAGATCAAGGTTTGTAAGAAAAGGCTTGAAAAAGTTTTTCAAGGTTTCTTGAATGCATAGAATGAAGAGTTATCTACCTAAGAAGGTTTTATAAATGATAATTGGCATGTGAAACATCTACATAAGAACCTAAAATATTCATGTTATATTAGGAAGGGTTATATATCAAAGTTTCAAGCATCAATTTTTAGAAATAAGAGCTAAGTTTTATGAATGATCATTAAGATTAGAAGATGGTCTAAACCCTCATAAAACCCTAAAAATGACCTGATGTTGAATATATTATTATAAAGAGATAAAAAAGGTTTGGTATGGTTAGAAAATTGATTGGAGATCGAAGTATACTCTCTCAGGAATCTCTAGGTGTGATTGGTTTCTCAAGTGAATGAGTAAATCTTATAAGAGAGTGCTTGTCTTTCAAAATTTTGCTATAACCCATAAAGTTGATCGAGTGAAAGTTGCTAATTGATGAAGATCAAAGTGTGATAATTTTAGTTATTATTCATAAATATTTTTTGATAGGTTTTGAGATCTAAGGTGTGAAAATTTGGTGATCCAATTTAGCCAGTTGCCAATAGACCTAATGATGCAGATAGTAAGGAAATCAGATAGAAGTAAGAAGATGTTTCCTAATGTGTTTTCATGAAAGAATGATGAATTAAAATTCATTATGATTTTTTTTAGATATTTAATTATCTATCCATACTTTACATAAGATTGGAAGTTAATGTAATAAGTTGAAACATTGAAGCCAAAATGGCTTATCTAGATGAGTAGAGTCTATAAGAGAGAAGGTTAATAGACTGGTCTATAAGACCAATAGTTTTCATTAGAGATCATGATCTAATTATATTAGGTTTTTATGAGGATGTTATAAGATCCTATTCATGAATTTAAATCCATTTAATATATTCAATCATGTGTCAGATGTTTATGTTTCCTTGATTATGTTTTGGAGTCAGTTGGCAGTTCTGAGTGAACATCTTGAAAAGAAGTGTTTGAGCCCATTTTCCCTAAGTTGAAGCATCAGATTAATTTTATGATGACCCTAAGGTCATGATTTTTTTTAATATGTAATTTTTTTTCCATGGTTATTTGTAAAAATTGAGTATGTGCCTCAGTTGTTCAAGAGAGAGTTTTCGTATATGAACAAGCCTTTTATATGCAATGATTTGAGTAAGGGTTCAAGTAGTAATTGGACCTAAAAGTTGTTATAGACCTAAATTTAAGTTTTTTTATGAGATTTTTGAGTGTAATATGATTTTTTTACTAATATTTTAGGGTTTTAATATGCTTTAAGAAAGATCAAAGGGTAATATGTTGTTAAAAAGACATATAGGTCTCCATAAGCCTAAACAAGGAGTAATGACTAATTGATGTATGGAAAACCTATTGTAGTGATTAATTCATGATTAAGTCATGTTATTTTGAAATTTGGAGCCAATAATAATGATATGGTCAATTTAATTATATAAAATCAAGGTAGTTTAGGCCTCTTTGTTATGCCTAGAGGATGCTAAGTGTGGGAGAGCAGAAGAAGATATACAAATGATATATCTAATGTGTGAGAATAAGCAGGTCATTAATACCATTATAAAAGTGTTATGAATATATAATAGATGATTTTCATATGGATATTAAGGCTAGAAGACCTAATCAAGCCATGAAGAGGGTTAGTTAAGTGAAGAAAGATGAAGGCCAGTTTGAGAGGAACAAAAGTGAGTGAAGAGTTGAAGGAGTAGATCATCATATATTATATAATAAACAAGAATTTATGAAAGTGATCAAATAATAAGGTGACTAAGTTGGTTCTGAGTCATCTAGGGGGTTGGTGCCTCCTTGCAAGTGGGTGCTTGCTAAAGTCTAGCTGAGTTGGTGTTGAGCAAGTTGGGGTTAGTGTTCCATATAAAGTGGGTGTTTCAATAAATATTGATGTTTGTCTTATAATAAATTATTCCATTTGATTCATTAGTGAGGTTTCTTCCCCTAGAGTTTTTCCCATGTATATGTTGTGTTCATATGTTTCATGCTCTTATGATTTGTTGCTTATGCTTGATAAGATATACATACCTGTTAAAATAAATTCATGTATGGATAAGTGGAATTAAATAAAAAGTTTTGAAGTTTGATTCACCCTCCCATTCTCAATCATTTTGTTTCCAAAAATTGGTTTTAGATCAAGTCCTTTAGAGTAGGTTTAAAAGCCTAAAGGAGATCCTAAGAAGTAATGATGAATAGTTAGCAAGCTCAAGGTGGTTTCTCTACCATTAAAGCTCCATTATTAAATGGAAATAACTATTCCTTTTGGAATGTCATTACATATATATATATATATATATTATATATATATATATACATATATATATATATATATATATATATATGATGTCATAAGGACATGATATTTGGCAATCAGCTATGGATGGTTATAATGCACATTTAATTCCATCAACAAATTTAGCAAGTAAGAAGGCTAGTGAAAATAACTCCAATGTAATGAATGCCATTCTATGTGGCCTATCAGAGGTTGACCTTGTAAAAGTAATGCAATTTGTTTCAATAAAATACATATGGGAAAAATTGAAGACCATATATGAAGGAGATACCAAGGTAAAGTTGGCCAAGCTACACCCATAGAAGATAGTTTGAAAGACTAAATATGAAACTATTACATCCTTCCTATTAAGGGTTGATGAAGTTCTCAATATCATAAGAGGATTGGGAGAAGAGGTGAAATAGCCTATTGTTATTCCAAAGGTATTGAAATCACTAAATCCTAAGTTTGACTCTAAGGTGTATGCAATAAAATAGATGTAAGATTTGGATAAGCTAGAAATGGATGGGCTTCATGGTATCTTTATTGCCTATGAGATGATAACAAATGAAGGAAGACCTCTTAAAAAGGAAGTAACTTTAAAGGTTGAAAATAATTCAAAGTCTAAGAAGGTCAAACATGATGTATATTCAAATATTGATTATGATGAACTCATAGCTATTTTGGATAGGAAATTGAGGTTTGGCTTAGGAAAGTAAAAGGTTAAGTTACCCTTCAAATGTTTTAATTGTGGCAAGATTGGTCACTTTTCAACCAAGTGTCAAAACAAGGATAGATCTAAGCATAATAAATAACATGATTAATCTCATGAAGATGAAAGAAAGGCCTATAAATATGATAAGAACAAGAGGGATTTAAATAATAATGAATGGAGGAAAGGATAATTCAAGAATAAAAAGATTTTCTATACCAAATAAGATATCTCATCTGATGTAAGTGATTCAGCCACATCTGATAGTGATGATGACATTAATGAATCTAAACAAGACAATAATGAAACCCTATTCATAGGCATAAAATTAGATGATGAGGGTTGTTTAAATGGGAAAGGCCTCATGATTTATGTAGAGTTAGATGAAGAAGTATACAATGATATCAAAGAGGAGAATTTGAAGTGGATCTTGAGGCAAAGCTAGCAAGTTCCCTAAAAGAGTTGAATATTGTAAAAAAGAAGAGCAAGAAACTAAAGTCATTAACTCAAGACTATGATGAGTAAATTGGATTATTTGAGGAAAGGTTGAGCACAACTTCCAAGGAGTATGAATGAATAGATCATCCAACAAGTTGAAACCCAAATAGAGATTGTGGTAGCAAGTCTAAAGTCTAAATAAGAAAACTATAGTAGATATGAAATTGAAATAGAATCTCTAAGAGATGAGTTGGATTAAGCATCTAACAAGGTGAAGAGTTTTGTGAAATTTAAAAAGAGTGCTGAGGCTCTAGATGATATCCTAAATAGTCAAAAAAATTCAAGTGATAAGATAGGTCTTGGATTCAAAGAAGACCAAAAGAAGGCACCTCAAGTTGAAAAGAAGACTATTGAAGATAATAAGGTCAACATGAAAAAACCTATTAGATAGCTCAATTGTATAAGGTATGCTAGTTATTTTGATGGTTACTATTTTTCATGAAGTTAGTTTGGTCATAGAGCAAGAGAATGCAAAAGACCCTCCAAGAATGAGTACTCATTTAACTATAGAAGAAGTAATTAGTCAAAGGGAGATCCAAGTCATTATTAGTCAAATAGTATGTATAAGGTGGTATGTTACAATTGTCATAATGTAAGACACATTGCAATATTTTGATATAATAGAATTAGAATATCATCAAGTCAAAACATAAAATTTGAAGCTTTTAGAGTGCAAGAAAGAATGCAAATGAATGTATGGAAACCAATGGTAGTAAAGATAAGTCATGATCAGTCTACAAGCTCAAGTGGAATACTTATTGAGATAGAGCATACCTTAGGAAATAAATCAAGTAAAGAATGTCAAAAACACTTGTTATCTACATGTGTTGACAAGGAAATCAAATAAAATAATAAGGATGACAAGGTTGATGATGAGATCAAACCTATAGTGCCATTCAAATTTAGAAGAATGTTGAAGAATATTTAGTCTCATGAAAAGATGGAGATTTGGGAATCTCCTAAGTTCATATTAATTTATTTCCCTATGAAAAGGGGGTGTCTCCATTAAGCTTCATGGAGACTTTATTCTATCAGTAAAAGCATGAGGGTGAAAAAAAAGAATGTTTCTTTTAAGAACATTCCAGGTTATATATGTTGCAAGAAAGGAGATGAAGATGGATATTATCCATTCCTATTTTAATAGATCTATGGTTTAAAGTGGTATCATTATGAGAGTTATAATATTATTATCAGTATCTAAATTTAAATTACAAAAAAAATTGGTATATAAGAGGTAAACTTATAAGATTTGGTTTTATGAGTAATTGATCTTGTTCTATGAAGACAAAGGGGGAGTCCCTATTTCTACATTTGGCATCTAGTATGGGGCAACCTTGTGTGTGGTCAAGAGTTTGATCTTCTTCAACCATGTAGATAAAGGAGAGATTGTGTTTGAGAAGCTTCATAGACTTTATTTGTTGTATTTTGATGAATCAGCTAGGAGAGTGACCTGATTGAGAAGTTTTTGAGAATGGTTATCATAAGTGGTTTCCATAGTTTCTGAAGACTATGTGTCATCTAGTGTCTTTGAGAGATAGTTTCAAATCACATGGATAAGAGTATGAATTTAGTTATTGTAGATGATATTTGATGTCTAATATTAATAAAATTATGGTGGATGATTGGTTTAAGGGGGAACTATTCAAATTATTGATTGAACCTGATATGTGTTGAAGTAATCTTTTAATCTAAGTTCATTCTAAAAGAGATGATAATTATGGAAGAGCTTTGTCATTAATGTCAAAGGGGGAGAAAGATCATAAAAGATGAGAAGGAGAAACATTAGAAAATATGAGAAGGTGAAATATCATAAAAGATGATAAAAGGGGCAAGATTAGAAAGGGAGAAAGAAAATGTAATAATTAGGTCTAACAAATGATTGCCATCAAGAAGTGGTTGATAGAGTTTTTTTAGTATGTTTGCCATCAATGATAAGGGGGGAGATTGTTGAACATTGTCTTTGATTAAGGGAGAGTTTATTGAAAATTGTCATTGAGTGTTGAGATTTAGTATTTAATATTTTCATTGATGTCAAATATTCTTATGAATATGCATGCTTCTTTCATTGATGTTAATCTAATATCACAAATGTCAAAGGTTTTTACAAAAATTCTTAGCAAAGTAAGCCTTTAGATAATTGAATAGATACAAGTTAGTAAAACAAGTGTAAATCATCTTGTAATGCTTTGTCTAGACCTTGTGAGATGGTATTTGTAGGTGGCATGATGAAATGAGTGAGATCTAAATAATAAATTGTGTGTTCTAAAGATTTGTATAATTAGTTCCAAATATGGTCCAAATGAGATACAAAGATAAGAATGATTTGAAGAATAATTGATAGTTTTTGAGCATGAGAGAGATTATTTAAGGCTGTACATGAAGTGTTTAGGACCTCAAAAATGATTATAAGGTCAGCTCTAAAGATCTATATATGCAGATCTGAAGATGCTATAAAGATCCCAATCAAGGTTCTAAGATCTGTAAGTAGATCCAAAGAAGTTATATTGAAGTTATGAAGAATATTGAGTGTATGATGTTTCTTGAGCATAAAAAAGAAGTATTGAAACACAAGAGAGTTTTAAATTGAAGTCTATAGGGTGGCTATAAGGTCAGATTCAAGGCCTAATAAGACTTGCATGTCAAGGCTTAATAAGACTTGCATGCCAAGGCTTAGAAATAGAGAAGAGAAATGGTGGCCAAATGAGGTAATTTGATCATTTTATATGTCATGGATGAGAAGGTAAACATTGATAGAGGTGAGTCTAGTTGTTTTAAGTATGTGCATAAAGTTTCAAATCAAGGTTTGTAATAAAAGGCTTGAAAAAGTATTTCAAGTTTTTTTGAATGTATAGAATGAAGAGTTGTCTACCTAAGAAGTTTTTTTTAGTGATCATTGGCATGTGAAACATCTATATGAGAACATAATATATTCATGTAGATGAGGAAAGGTTATATCTCAAATTTCCAATCATTGGTTTCTGGAAAGAGGAGCTAAGTTTTATGAATGACCATTAAGATTAGAAGATGGTCTAAACCCTCATAAAACCCTAACAATGACTTGATGTTAAAGATACTATTATAAATAGATAATTTTTTTTTTATGGTAATAAAGGTGATTGGAGTTTTAATTTAAATCTCCTAGGAATCTCTAAGTGTGATTGATTTCTCATGTGAGTGAGCAGACTTGATAGAAAAGTGTTTATCTTTCAAAAATTTAATATAGCTGATAAAGTTGACTAAGTCAAAGTTGTTAAGTGAATGAA
Organism: Torreya grandis; assembly: GCA_037957365.1. Classification (NCBI taxonomy): domain Eukaryota; kingdom Viridiplantae; phylum Streptophyta; class Pinopsida; order Cupressales; family Taxaceae; genus Torreya; species Torreya grandis. The sequence goes on from JARHVA010001270.1 coordinate 1,852,962, forward strand.
GATAAAAGTGTGATAATTATAGTGGTTATTCATGAATATTTTTGGATAGGTTCCATAAATAATGTGTTCAAAGTTGGTGATCTAATTTTTCTAGTTGCTAATAGACCTAATGGTGCAAATAATAAGGAAATCAGACGGAAGTAAGAAGATGTTTCTTGTTGTGTTTTCATGAAAGAGTGATGCATTAAAATTCATGATGATGTTTTTTGGATATTTAATTATATATCCAGGCTTTTTATAATCTTTGAAGTCATCATAATAAATTGAAAAATTAAATCCAAAATGGCTTATCTAGCTGAGAAGAGTTTGTAAGAGAAAAGGTCATTAGATTGGTCTATAAGACCTATAGTTTTCATTAAAACTCATGATATGATTGGTTGAGGTTGATATGAGGATTTTATAGTATACTATTTATTAATTTAAATCCTTTTATTATATTCAGTCATGTGTCAGATGTTCATGTTTCTTTGATTGTGTTTTGGAGTCAAATGGCAATTTTGAGTGAACATCTTGTAGAGAAGTGTTTAAACCTATTTTTTCTGAGTTAAAGCATCAGATAAAGTTTTTGATGACATTAAGGTGATGAGTTTTATTAATATTTAATTTTTTTCCATGGGTTTTTTTTAAAAACTAAGTATATGCCTCAGTTGTTCAAGATAGAATTTTATATATATGCACAAGCCTTTTATATCCGGTGATTTGAGTAAGGGTTCAAGTAGTAATTGGATATAAAAGGTGTTATAGACCTAAATTTAAGTTTTTAAAGGTATATTTGAGTTTAATATTATGTTTTACTACCATGTGAGGTGTTTTAATATGTTTCAAGAAAGATTAAAGGTTAACATGTTATGAGGAAGACCTGTTAGCTCTCCATAATCCTAAAAGAGGAGTAAGGACTAATTGATATATGGATGACCTATTATAGTGATTAATTAATGATTAAGGAATTTTATTTTCATATGATAAGACATATTCATGTCCAAAATAAGTTATTTAAATGTGTATCTGACTAATAAGGATATGATCAATTGAATTATATAAAAGCAAGGCAATTTAGGCTTATTTGGTATGCGTAGAGGATGCGTAGTGTGGGAGAGCAGAAGAGGATAAATGAATGATATAGATCACTTTTGAGTATAAGGATGTCATTTTTACCATCATATAATTTTTATTAATATATATAATAGGTTATACATATAAATATCAAGGTCAAAAGACGTAATCAAGCCATGAAAAGGACTAGTTGAGCAATGAAGGCTGAAGGCCAATTTGTGAGGGACAAAAGTGAGAAAAGAGTTGAAGGAGTAGATCATCATTTATTGTAAAAAAATAAGTATTTTTAAATTAAATCAAATAATAAGGTAGTTAAAATTGGCGTTGATTCATCTAGGGGGTTGGTGCCTCCTTGTAAGTGGATGTTTTCTAAAGTCTAGCTAAGATGGTGTTGAGATAGGTAGGGTTGGTGATCCATGTGAAGTGGGTGATTCATTTGTATTATATGAATATAGTCCATTTAATTCATTATTGGGTTTTATTCCCCTATATGGTTTCTCATTTATATTTTGTGTTCACGTGCTTATGATTTGATGCTTATGCTTGATAAGATGTACATGCTTGTTAGAATAAATTCATGTATGGATAAGTGGAATTGAATGACAAGTTTTGAAGATTGATTCTCCCCCCTCTAAGTCATCTTGTTTCCAAAAAATATCTGAATCAAGTATGATTTAAGACTCTCGAAATGTCTGTGGATCTAAAATTGAAGTAAAGAAGGCATGTGAACCACTATGATAATCTACCCAAGTACGTCTGTTATCTATTGGATTCCCTACCCAAGAGCTTGCACTCTAAAATGTCTACCTAGCCCAAAGGGCACCAATTGTGGATGAGTTGGGTGCTAAATCATCCTCTAAAATATGACTAGAGGTGGATTTAGAAGACTCCCCATCACTATCCTCACTATCAGAACTAGAAGAAGAAAAAGACCGTGACTTAGGAACCTAGTCTAGATGATCTGAGTCAGAAGAAGAATCATCAAGTCTAAGTGAATAAAATGAAACAAAATAAGTGTAAATTGTTAATTATTTGGGAATTTATTGAAATTTAACACTTCTCTCTATGAATAACTCTTATTTGGCTGGATGTAGTACCCCTTGACACCACTGGATAACATACAAAGATGTAAGGCTTACACTATGGTTCCATAACTTTATGTTTCTTATTTGGTATATCTGCCATAGTTGGAGATATGAAAACCCTAAATTTATTATATTTATGTTTCTATTCATTCCAATATTCAAAGGGTGTTATGTCTTTTTAAATTTTTGTGAAGAACCCTATTTTTAATATAACAAGCAAATTTAATGGATTCGACCCAATACTGAGGTTTCAAGGACCTAGAGTGAATCATACAACTAGTCTTATCTTTCAAGGATCTATTCTTACATCTTGTAAATCCATTCTATGAAGGATTGCAAGTAATTATCTATTTTAAATCAATCCCCTCTATGGTAAAAAATTACTCAAATCTATTGTTGACATATTCACCTCCATTTCTAGTTTAAATAACCTTGATGGATTTATTAGATTGTTTCTCAACAAGAGCCTTGAAGTATTGAAAATATTCAAACACTTCAGACTTTTACTAAAGAAATTAGATCCATGTACATTCTCATCAATGAAAGTGATAATGTACTTAGTCATTGTAAAATATAGAATGTAAAAAGGCCCAAATACATCATTGTGTACTAACTCCAATTCTTGTGAATCCATCCAAGATTTGACTTTGTCAAATTTTGCATTGGAATGCTTTCCAAGAGAGAAAACCTCACAAATTCTCTTAGAGAATTGGACTCAAGGAAAGCCTATGACCATGCTATATTTTCTAAGTTGTTCAAGGTATCAATAGTTAAGGTGGCCAAACCACTCATGCCATAATTTTTCAACTCCATCTAATTGAGTCAGCAATGCAGTCAATGAAGAATCGGGTGGAAAATGTGAGAAGGTGTATAACCTAGCTTGGTGATCTTCCCTACCCACTACTATTATAGAATCAGTATGAAACTCCCTAATGATAAATGAATATGGTATAAATATAACCCTCGTGCCTTATTTGATATGAGTGATTTGATACATAGATAGGAGATTGGTTAAAGAGAAGGCATACTTAAAACATTATTGAATGTTCCTCATTCCATTTAAATAGACCCTATCCCTACAACTAGTACATAAGTTTCATCACCCAAACTAATAGAAGACATGCTAAAAGGATCTAAGGAAGAAAAATAAACTAGTGAAGATCCCATGTGGTGAGAAACACCTAAGTAAATAAACCATGAAGATGTTGAATATGAAATTTATACAAGAGCCTTTCCCTTTTATTTCTCTTTCCCCTTGCCCTTTGTCTTAGTAAAATATTGTGTAGATGAATTCTACTTAATGGACTCAGGAACACCTATATTTTTTTCTCTAGGAGATGAGTTAGGTGATCTATGTACTTCTTCATGCACTTGTTTTCATCATGCCCATTTTTCTTACAATAGTCACACTTAACCTTATCTTTGTTAGGTTTTCCATTAGAAGAGGAGACTTCATTGTTAGTTTTGGAAGAGGTTGATTCTTTATTCTTTTGTTGATCCTTATTCTTATTCTTATTCTTATCTTTTTTTAAAGTCTTTGCTTTCCCATTCCCAGTAATTAGGGCTTGAGGTTTTTTGGACTTCAATGTGCTCATTTGGATCAACTTGTCTTGCTCCCTAGTTAAGTTGGTAATGAAAGAATCTAAAGATGGAATTTTACATGTAGTGCCCAAAGAACTGTTAGTGGCATGTAAAGTAGATACAAATATTGAATAGTTAGGACCTATTTTAGAGAGTATATAAAGAATAAGTTGGCCATATTATTTATTTATCCCACATTATTTCAAATGAAATATAAAGGACATGAACTTAATGAAGAAATCTGGAAGGGTGTCAAAGTTTTAAGGACTTAGGCTAATGAGTTCACTCTAAAACTCATGACCTCTCATCACATCTTGATCTTTAAATAGTTTACCCTGAATGGTCCATACATCATGAGGTGATTTGGTAACCTCTAAATAAAATAAGAGATTAGGTGCTATAGAAAGACATAATAGCCCATAGGATTCATCACTATGGTTATACCACTTAACTATCTCTACATCTATGCTAGGTTTAGTTTCATCACCCATGGTTACCTTATAAAAACCCTTACTCCTTAGAATAATTTTCATCTTGATTATTCATTCATGATAGTTAAAGGGAGTTAGTGGGTTGATTGAATTTGAATATATTAGTGCAGAAATGAGTTTTAGTAGTAGTGTAAGTTATAGTTGTTATAGAATCAAAAGTGCAAGTAGAATGTAAAGAGAGAGACAATATAAAAAATACACACCCCTAAAATATGAAATGGTATAACCTCCAAAATATTACAAATACACACTCAAAATATGTCAAATTCAGCTGATAGTGCATCTAGATCAATCAGTTCATGTGTTATAAAATACAATTTTTTGTAAATAAGGTAAGGACATGGGGATCAACTAATAATGCATCTAAGATTGTTTAAGTATGAAAATTTGGCCAAGTAGTGAACCCCCCAAAAAATGTGCTTTATAACTTTGGTGCATTTACAAAACAGATTAGATCAATGGAAAGAGGATGAAAAAATATAATTTTTTGAAAAAGATGGCACTCAATTCTGAGTTATAGATCCAAAGTTACATCAAATTACATTTCCCATCATTAATGACCTATTTAATGAAGTTGTAATAAAATCTTAAATGCACAAGTAGAAAGGGAGTGAATATAGCCTTACATCCAGTTAATGAAATCAAAATTAAATGTTGGACCTCCCAAAGAAAATTAAAAGCCTTATTTAATCCTTCCACTATATATATATATATATATATATATATATATATATATATATATATATTAAAAACAATAAAACACTTTTAGCAACAATATCCAAATTATAAGATTTGATTTTTTTGAGTAGCAGTTACCAAAAATGCCATAACTTTTGAATTTATAAACAAAATTAAAAAAATCAAAATTATTCAAAAATATAAGACCAAGGCACACCAAAGATAGAAAAAAATTAGTTTTGTTGGGTGAATATTTTGTCACCGGCTAACTGATGGGAAAAATAGGTTGTTTCAACCATAACATAGGGAGATTGATCAGCCAAATGTATAGGTTTACCACATCAAAAGTGGACAAATCTCTCCTCTCATCAAGGAGAAGTTCCCTATAAATATGAGGCACTATATACTATATATATAAGCAAAAAATAACACTTAAGGGTAAGATAACACCATCCATCTCTCTTTTTTTAGAGATGATGTTTACAAACAAAGGAGAAATCTTGGGTGATTATTGGAGGTACTTCTCTTTTTTTAGAAGTAATACTTAGTCAACAACCAGATTCTTTTTGGGGTAGTAAAAGTAACTAGATCAGGGCACAATAACTAGCAAAATGAGGTTTAGCACAAAGTCTCCACCTTAACTACCAAAGAGTGAAATACGAAGGACAATGGGGGTACAAAGTCATCCCAAGATCCTTTGCATAGAAACAAATTGAAAACACACACAATAAAGACAATTTTGGTAGCACAAAGTCTCTCCATAGTTGGCTATAGGACACCTTCATTATTACTTCCACTAGTTCTAATTGTTAAATCAAATGGACAAAAATGCATTTAGGAAATAGACATAAGAACAATTTCCTAAACAACACAAGCTACTCCAACACAAAGTCTGAAAGGTCACTTGCTTTCTCATTCAAGTAAAGAAATATGATTAACAATCTGAGCTCAAAGTCTCAATAATGCCTTTCAATCTGGGCAAAGTTTTGCTTTTGATAACAAAAATATCTCCTTTGCATAAAATAAGAGATTACAATATATAGCAGCCAAGAAAAACTTGGTGCTTTATTTCATGGAATGGTCCGTGCTGCATTCAATGCCTTGAATGCATTTTCAGTTCTATCAAGGGGCCATGTTGGAATAGGGCATCGGCCTTAACTATGGCATGTCAATTCATCTCAAATGTCTCCTCTAAAGTATAGGCTGCCTGGTATTCTTCTTGATATTTGCACAGCTATCCACTTCACCTTTACTCGATGGAGAAAAATAGGCTACGTCTTTGAGTGCTCATGCTCTCTAATGTCCACCTAGTGGACTATTCCACCAACTAAAAATAACTCTTGTGCAGATATTTCTAGTCTTTCCCTATAGCTTTCCCTCTTTCTTATTGCAATTTGAGCTCTCGAGCCATCTTCTTACCTTTAGCAAGCTCATTTGACTTCTTCTTTAGCTATTCATTGAGTTTTGTTCTTCAATTTCCACACCTCATTTGAAAATAAATAGGTATTTTGTTACCTTGAATTTGATGTCTACAGGGACGTCACTGGTCACTGATTGCTTAAACCACATTGAACCTTAAACCTTTGAACCTTTGAAGTGCATTGATTTAATGGTTTAATGGTTTGAGCAGTCCTATCAACTCCTTGGTTCAATTGCTTCTTTGGTTCAGTCACTTCCTTGGTTCAATCACTTTCTTTCCTCTTCGATTGAACCATCTCTTCAAACTTGTCTCAAGGATCTTCCGCTTCCTTCCTTTGCTTGAAGCTTCCCTTTGAACTTTGAAATTCCTTGAACTTTTGAACCTTTGAACTTTAAACCAATTTTTTTCAAAGTTTAATGGTTCATTCTCTTTCTCAGAATCCTTTGGTCCTTCAAAGTTTCTAGATCCTTTTCTTTTATGTTGAACTCATTGAACCTTTGAACTTTGAACCATTTTGGTTCAAGGTTCAATAGTTCAGTCATGCATTCTTTTCTCTTCTAATCCTTTGTTCTTCTAAGTCTTTCAAACTTTATTGAACTCATTAAACCTTTTAACTTTGAAATCTTTTGGTTCAAGGTTCAATGGTTCAATGGCTCAATCCTTCTTCTTCGAAGTCTTCTTTCATTTAAGTCTTTTGATCTTATTGAACTCATTTAACCTTTGAACTCATTGAACCATTTGGGTTCAAGGTTCAATGCTTCAACGGTTCAACCTTCACTCTTTGAAGCCTTCTTTTCTGTAAGTCCACTGAACTTATTGAACTTTAGAACTTGCTGAAGTCTTCAAACTCATTGAACTCTTTGAAGTGGTTGAACCTCTTTGAACTCATTGAATGCTTAAATAATTTTTGAACCTTTAAACTCATTAAAACTTTGAACCTTTGAAGTGGGGTTCAATGGTTCAAGGTTTAATGGTTCATTCCATTTGTTTGAAGCCCGCCGCTAAGTCTTTTGATTGAACCTCAGCGTTGAACTAGCCTTGAAAATGCCTAAGTGTTGGAACTTCTTTTTAATAAAGCCTGTCTGTTGAACCTGTGAGTTCTCTAGCTGAGAAGACTCGAATAATTGAAAAATTTGAATACTCAGAACATTTTTTGAGAAGGGAAGAGAGAATTTTGGTCTGCATGACCAAAATATTTGATATGTTGTCCCCAAAAATGAATGACAGATTTTGGGAACAACAGCTGGCTCTAGTTGGGGAACTTCCTTCAGTCAAAATTTTGAAATGTTAAGGGGAGTAGAAACTAGAATCTCCAGTACCTTTAATTATTCCATTGGGCTACGGAGTCATGCTACCCAAAATGAAAGGTGCCAAAAAGAAATGAAAATGAACAACACAAAATAAAACTAAAGACTATACAAATATACATATGTATAAATGATCTAATCTAATACTTTAAGGATTGAAGTGCTTCAGATGCTAACCACTGTGAGGTAGTGAAAAGGGTGTGACATCTTGATACTTTAATAGAAAACTATTTTCACCATTGAGATGATGAATAGAAAATGAGCCTCTCCATACAGAATCAAATTTCCCTTGCATTCCCTTTGGTTCTCTTCTCTTGTCCCATAACAGAACTTGATCACCAATCTAAAAATCATGGGTTTTTGTTTTTTGGTCGAAGAGCTTCTTCACCAGACTTTGATGTACAGCAATTCAGTCCACCACCATAGTTCACTGCTCATCCAACTCAGTCAAGCACATGATCCTTTTATCGATGGAGCTTTTATATGTCTGATCTTCGATCGCCTTTGCCAATTTTAGTGCTGGCAATTCTAGGGTGATTGGTATCTCTACATTAATACCATACAAAAGTTAGAATGGTGACATACATATCACCCTCTTGGGTGTAATTTTGTCTGCCCATAAAGCATCAACCAATGCTTTATGTCAGTTCATTGGTTGTCATCCACCAGCTTTCTGATGATAGTCACCAGGTTCTTGTTGCTCAATTCTTCTTGGCCTTTCCCTTGTGAAAAATAATTACAAGAGTGGGAGAGGGTAATCCCATGATAAAAATATTATTGAGTAATCTCATGGGAAGAGAAATTGGCTGCATTGTCTGTCACAATCTTGGTTGGGACCCCAAACCTAGAAATAATGTTTTCTTTGAGGAAATTACATACTACTTCTAAAGTAGCATGCTTGGCTAGAATAGATTCCACCCATTTGGTGAATTAATTTGTGGCTATGAGGACATAATCATGTCCAATGCTTGAAGATGGGTTTACATCACCTATGAAATCAATTCCCCATTGCTGAAATGGCTCTTCTATCACCACTGGCTTAAGAGGCAAATCAACTAACTTGGGTCTTCCAATGAATTTTTGGCATAGTTCACATATTCGTACCCATTTGTATGCATCTTGAAATAGAGTAGGCCAATAATACCTAGCTCTTAAAATCTTATGGGAAGTTACAGGCATAGAAAAATGTCCTCCACAAGCCAGATTGTGGAAGGATTTTAGAAGTTTGTTCTGCTGCACTTTATCCACATAGTGAAGGAATACCCCATCAAGGTTCCTCTTATACAGCCTGTTGGGTGAATATTTTTTCACCAGATAACTTATGAGCAAAATAGATCTCTTCAACTATAGCATAGAGAGATTGGTCATCTAGATGTGTGGGTTTACCACATCAAAAGGGGACAAATCTCTCCTCTCATCAAGGAGAGGTTCCCTTCTAACTATGTGGAGCTATATACTATATATATATTTAGAAAATAACATTCAGGGTAGGACAACACCATCCATCTCTCTTTTTTTAGAGATGATGTTCACAGACAAAGGAGAAATCCAAGTGGAAACACTGAAGGCACTTCTCTTCTTTTAGAAGTGGTCATATAGAAAATAGCAAGAGTTCTTTTAGGTAGTGATAAGTAACTAGTAACAAGAGCGTAGTAACTAGTGGACTGAGATGTAGCACAAAGTCTTCACCTTGACTACCCAAGAGAGAAATATGAAGGACAATGAGGGCACAAAGTCATCCCAAGGTCCTTTACATATGAATAGAAAATAGACAAACACACTAAAGGCAATTGTGGTAGCACAAAGTCTCTCCACAATTGGCTCTAAGACACCTTCCTGGTTACTTCCACTAGTTCTACTTGTTAAATTAAATAAATAAGAATGCTCCTAGGAAATGGACATAAGAACAATTTCATAAAATAACACAAGCTATAACATCACAAAGTCTGAAAGTAACTTGCTTTCTCATTCAGATAAAGAAATGTGATCAACAATCTGAGCTCAAAGTCTTAGTAATCACCTTTTAATTTAGGAAAAGTTTTGCTTCTATAATGGAAAGATCCCCTTTGCAAAAGATAAGAAATTACATTATATAGTATCCAAGAAAGGCTTGGCACTTTGTTCCATAGAATGGCCCATGTTGCATTCAATGCCTTGAATGCATTTTTAGTTTTGTTGAAGAGGGCCATGCTGGAATAGGGAATTTGCCTTAACTATGGCATGTTGATTCATCTCAAATGTCTTCTCCTGGGCTTGGGTCATCTAGTCTATCTCTAGATATCTATGCAACTGTCCACTTTACCTTTACTCCATGGAGAAAAATAGGCCATTCTTTTAATGCTTGTAAGATCAAATATCTACTTGATGGACTGTTCCACCTACTAGAATAAATTTTAACAGATATTTCTAGTCTTTCCCTCTTTCTTGTTGCAATTTGAGCTCTCGAGCTATCTTTTCCCTTTCTACCGGCTCTTTCAGCTCCTTCTTCAGCTGGTCACTAAGTTTGTTTTTAGGTTCTTCACCACATTTGAAAATCAATGAATATTATATTGTCTTGAATTTTACGTCCATGGGGACGTCATTGGTTCACTATTTCAATGGTTTAGGTGGCCTTCTCAGCTCTTTGGTTCTATCACTTCCTTGGTTCAATCGCTTTCTTGATTCAATCACTTTCTTGGTTTAATCGCTTTCTTGGTTCAATCACTTTCTTGCTCTTTAGTTGAACCATCCCTTTGAACTAGTCTCTGGAAACATCCACTTCCTTCCTTTGTCTAGCACTTCCTTTGATCTTTGAACCAATGTTCCCTACCCTCCATAAGGGCACTTGTTCTTTCAGCTTTGGGGCACTCATTTGAACTAACCATGTTGAACCTTTTAACGTTTAAACTGTTGAACCTTTTTTGGTTCAAGGTTCAATGGTTCAATCACTTTCTTGCTCTTTATTTGGAGCATCCGTTGAATGATTAAACTTGTGAACCATTAAAATTTGAACTCTTTTGGTTCAAGGTTCAATTGGTTCATTAGTTCATCCTTTGTTCCATGAATCCTTTATTTTTTTAAGTCCCTTTGAAGCCTTAAAATTCTTTCAGCTTTATGTCTTTGGAACACCTCGAAGGGAAGGTGTCCTTTCAAACTTTGATCAAGGTCTATTTTTCTCATCACCTACCCTCTGTAAGGGTTGTTTTATCTCCAAGATTACCTTTTAGAAAAGTTTCAAGGGTCCTTTTGGCTCCTAAGTGCCCTCCATAATGGCACTTGGTCTTGGTTCACTACCTTCTGCAAGGGCACTTGGTCTCTTCACTTTGGAGCACTCCTTTGAACTAGCTGATTAAACCAACCGATTGAACCAACTTTGGTTCAACAGTTCAACGATTCAATTTTATGTTCACTTGACTACTTAAACCAACTTTGTTGAACCAATCACGTTGAACCTTTGAACCATTGAACCATTTTGGTTCAAGGTTCAACAGTTCAATGGTTCACTTGATTGCTTGAATCAACTTCATTGAACCAACTGCATTAAACCAACCGCTCATTGAACCTTTGAACCATTGAACCCATTAAACCTTTAAACCATTTTGGTTTAAGGTTCAATGGTTCAACGGTTTAAACCTTCTTCTTTTCCCTAAGTCTTTTGAAGCTGTTTGAAGCCATTAAACTTGCTGAAGCAGTTAAACTTTGAACTTTTGCTGAAGTACTTAACTCTTTTAGCTTGCCAACATCGTTGAACCTTTTGGTTGAACCTTGGCATTGAACTAGTTAAACCTTGGTGTTGAACCAACCTTGAAATTGCCTAAGTGTTGAAAGCTTGTTTCTTTCCTATAGAGTCCGTATTTCCCTTCCTATAGAGTACATAAAAATCAACCTGTGAAGTCCATAGAACTTAGTCCATAGAAATGAGTCTTTATAACTTAGCCTATAGAGTCCATAGTTTTCTCTAAGTCTCTCAAGCCTTGAAAGAGTCCATAGAATCCAGTCTATAGAGTCCATAGAAATAAGCCTGTAGAGTCCATAGAAATAAGCCTGTGGAGTCCGTAAAAATGAGCCTGAGGAGTCTGTTAGCTGAAAAAGCTTGAAAAATAGAGAATTTGAATGCCCAAAACAATTTTTGAGAAGGGAAGAGGTAATTTTGGCCTACAAGACCAAAATAGTTCATATGTTGTCTCAAAAATGAGTGACAGATTTTGAGAACAACAGTTGGCTCCAGTTGGGGAACTTCCTTCAGTTGAAATTTTGAAACAACTGAGGGAAGTAGAAACTAGAATCTCCAGTGCCTTGAAGTGTGCCATTGGGCTAAGGATTCATATTATCCAAAAATAAAGGCACCAAAAACAAAAATGAAAAGCACAAAATAGAACTAAAGACTATACAAATATACATATATAAAGGTAATCTTATCTGATACTTCAAGAGTTGAAGTGCTTCAGGTGTTGCCCATTATGAGGTAGAGAAAAGGGTGTGCCATCTTGGTACTTCAATAGGAAATTGTTCTCACAATTGAGCTCATGGATAGTGAATGGGCCTCTCCATAAGGAATTGAATTTCCCATGCATTCCCTTTGGTTCTCTTCTCTTGTCTCACAGCAGGACTTGATCTTCAATCTAGAAATCTTGGTTTTTTTATTTTTGGTCAAAGAGCTTCTTCACTAGACTTTGATGCTATGCAATTTGTTCCACCACCATAGTTCACTACTCATCCATCTCAGTCAAGCACATGATCCTTTTGTTATTGGAGCTTTCATATGTCTGATCTTTGACTGCCTTTGCCAATTTTAGTGTTGGCAACTCTAGGGTGATTGGTATCTCAGCATTAAGACCATACAAAAGTTAGAAAGGTGACATACCAATTGCCCTCTTAGGTGTAATTATATCTACCCATAAAGTATCAACCAATGCTTTATGCCATGTTCGTTGGTTGTCATTCGCTAGCTTCCTGATGATGGTCACTAGGTTCTTGTTGCTTGATTCAGCTTGGCCATTCCCTTGTGGAAAATAATCATAAGAGTGGGAGAGGGTAATCTCATAGTAAAAATAGAACTGAGTGATCTCATGAGAAGAGAAATAGGTAGAATTGTCTGTCACAATTTTGGTTGGGACCTCAAACCTGGAAATGATGTTCTCCTTGAAGAAATCACATACTACTTCTAAAGTAACATGTTTGGTTGGAATTTCTTCCACCCATAGGGTGAAGTAATCTATGGCTATAAGGATGTAATCATGTCCAACACTTGAAGATGGGTTTATAGCACTAATAAAATTGATTCCCTATTGTTGAAATGGCTCTTTTATCACCACTGGCTTAAGAGGTAGGGAAACTAACTTGGGTCTTCTAATAAACTATTGGCATAGTTCACACCTTCATACCCATTTGTATGTACTTGAAATAAAGTAGGCTAGTAATACCTGGCTCTAATAACCTTGTGGGTAGTTACAAGAGTATAAATATGTCCTCCATAGGCTAGATTATGAAAGGACCTCAAAAGTTGGTTCTGTTGCTCTTTATCCATGCAGCGAAGGAACACTCCATCAAGGTTCCTCTTGTATAGGCCATTGTCCCAGAGGATAAAATTAGTAGCTTTCAGTTTAATAGTTCTCCTTTCTTTATGAGATAAGTGAGAAAGAGACTCACCATAAGTAAGGAAATGATCAATACTTGAATACCACTCATTCATGGTGAAGACAAAGAGGACTGTTAGCGTGTCTTCTACTTTTTTTCCTTCATGCCTTGCTTCTTTGGGTCTATTGTCAGCAATCAATTAACAAAGGCCCTTTCCCCACACTAGCTTTGTCATTTTGATAACTAGATCAAACTCCTAGATTTTAGCAATCCAATTGCCCCTTTTGGTTCCAAACTCTTATTGAGTTAGTATGGATTTGACTGTGGTACCACGAACTAGGGTAGTAACATGTGAGTTTAGAATATAAAAATAGAAGTACTTCACTACCTTGACCACCACATAAGCATGATTCTCTATGTTTGAATACTTAAACTCATGAGATTTGAAAGGGTAGCTCATGAAGGATATGGGAGATTCCACACCTTCTTCATTCTGCTAAACCAAAATGGCTGAAAGTGTGTGTTCAGAAGCATAACTATACATGATGAAATATTTGGTATAATCTGGACAAACCAAAATTGGGGCATGGGCAATAGCTATCTTGATGTCACAAAATGTTAATTTGCCTTCTTCAGTCTAGCTAAAGATGGCCTTTCCCTTCATCATGTTCATGATGTGGCAAGTCTTCTTAGTGAACTCAGGGATGAATCTTCATAAAAAATTCACTTATTTGAAGAAAGAGTGAACTACAGTCTTACTCATGGGCAGAGTAAGCTCCTAAATGGATTTGAATCTTTTTGAGTCAATCTTTATGCGTTCTCTAGATACAATGTGTCTGAGAAGCTCCCTTTTTGTCACTCCAAAAATAGACTTCTTGGGAATTAAAGAAATGCCATTCTAGTGGCATCATTCCAACACTTAATGCAGATGGTGCACATGATCAGGACGATGCTTGGAAAAGACTGTTAGATCATCTAGGTATACTATAATGAACTTACCCATTTCATCTTTGAAAGTAAGGTCCATTGCTCTCTAAAAAGTGGTGCCAACATTTATCAGGCCAAATGACATTCTTTGATAGACAAAGGTGCTCCAAGGTGTGGTGAATGTAGTCTTGTGTTGGTCTACTTCACCAACTTCAACTTGATTGTATTCTAAGAAGCCATCTAGCATTGATAACATCTTTGAACTAGTCACTGTCTGAAGCACTTGATCCATGATGGGCAGAGGATAGTTATCTTTTAAGGATGACTGATTCAAATTTTTGAAGTCCATGTAGAGGTGAATTTCACCATTATTCTTCCTTATAGGTACTATGTTGGAAATCCATATGGAATGATGGATTGGGAAAACTGTCCTAGCATTTAGCATTTTCTATATTTTTGATAGAATAGTACCTGATATCTTCATATTATACTACCTAGATTTTTGCTTGTAAGGTACTGAATCACTTTTGAGAGGAATGTCATGGTAGATTTCTTCAGGTCTAAGTGACTTTAGATCATCATAGGAGTATGCTAGGACATCCATGTATTGGCAGATTAGAGAAATGAACTTGAATCTCTCCTCAGGAGTGTAACACTTCCCAATGTTCACCATTTTGGGATCTTATTTGGTACCCAAATTTATTTGATCAAACTCTTAGGAGGAGCTTGAATCTATTTGTTGCTATTTGATGAATCTATCATGTTTGTCAAATAGCTTCTTGAGGGAAACCAGGCCTTTAAGAATTTTATTCCCTTTGAGTTACAAGAATTCTTTAGCTATGTTTGAACTTGATTCATGGACTGGTTTAAGCTTCTGAGGCTCACTGTCTTCAAAGTGCAACTGTGCAAAGCTATCTTTTTTCTCCAAGAAGGCAATGATTTGGTTGTCATTTTTAAACACCTACCAATGACTAGCATTATCAAGTATGCTTGGTCAAAATACTAGCTCGATGGTGTACTTGTCTCTTATGAAGTCTAGGTGAGGAAATAAGAGAGTTGCTAAAATCACCAGTGCATCAGATCTATCATTGAATTCCCTGGGTATGGCAGAGATGCTAAAAGCATCAAAGCTTTCAATTTGATCCTAGACTAGATTGTGGTAGTGGTGCAATCTCGTATTTTTAGTTTGGTACAGGTTTCTCACCTGATAAACCACCAGCTCGACATCTCTTTTGGCATGAAGGATTTTGATGCCCCTATCTTTAGTGGCTTTCAATCCAAGTAAAAAAGATTCATATTCAATAGTATTATTAGTATTGTTGAACTACAACTTGAATGATGAAGGAAAAATATCTCCTTGAGGATATATCAACACAATTCTAGCTCCTAAACTAGTAGAGGAATAGCTGCCATCAAATTCCAACATCCATACTTTATTTGAAACTAATCTTTTCTCAGATTTCTCTTTGCTTAGAAGGGGAATTCTTCTGCATTTGCATTACGCTCTATCATTTCTTCTACTATTCCATTTAAAATAATTTTCAGACTATCATTTTTAGAAGTTTCATCAACTAAAACATGAGTATCTTCTATGGTTAAAAAATAATTACCCATGCCTGAAGACTCAAATAGAATTTGGGCTTCAGGTGTTGATGTTTTAGTGACCACATATTTTGCTTCCTACTTAAGGAGCGATCTCTGCATAATGCCTTTAACTGGGATCCTTGCTTCAGACAGGTCCATGCTCAACTCACCACCAACATCTTTATAGAAATTTTACCCAAGTAGGATGCCATATGATGCTGGGACATTGGCCACCAAGACAGTCATCTTGATTCTTTTGTTGGGAATACTGCAAATGCAAATTGGGTGTCCTAATTTGTCCTAGCAGTGGCACTTGTTTGTTCTCCATAGAGAAACATCTCCTGAATATCTTGGTCAAGGTGAAACCAAGGGATTCTTCCACTTTGGTAGGCATGACATTGTCTGAAGCTCTGGAATCAATTATGTAGTTGTTCAGTTGATGTCCATTTATCATCAGGGAGACATAAAAAGGTTCAGTCCTCCTGGAAGCAACAAGAGGAGTAATGACAAGGTTATTCCTGGTGGATGTGTTCTTGGGAGGATCACGAGTTACCTTTATAATTTCTTGTCCTATAGGTACAGCTTGATTCTTTACACATTAAACCAACTTGTCCAACTAATCAGGGTTGGATTGAAGGAATTTAAATTCAGACATTTGAATTTTGGTTTTCTTTATATGGTCAATTATGTCAAATGTCTCAAAAGATAGGGATAGAGGATGAAAGTTCATCCTTTTGATTTTTGGAAGGGGAGGACTGGTCTATGGATTTGAAGTTGGAGGTGAAGGCGTATTTAAGGTACTCACCTTTTTAATAGTCACCAAGTCCTTTGGCTAGAAGGGTAGAGTGGTTCCCTGCTCAACAATTGAAATTGCAAGTTGAGTTCATTCCTCTATTTTCTCTTTATCAACTTGATGGGCTGACTAGTTCTTAGACCGGGTGAATACATCATAAGTTCCTTTAACTACTCCATCTTCACTTTTGGATTCATCCTGGTAATTCAAGAAACCAATGTTAGAGTCACCAGCTAATTCTTATTCTTCTTTAGTGAAGAGATTAACATCATTTTTAGAGTTCAATTCAAGCTAGAAGGAGAAATTTGATTTTGCTTCAAGATATCCAACTGCTCAATTGATTGGAGGTGCTTCAATGGCAAGGTTCCCCCATGGGGGAGGAAGGTGATTTAGCTTTCCTTGATTCTTGGTAGCATTACCTTGATATGATTGATTTGGGAATGTCATCCTTGGTACATCTCTATATGAAAGGGAAGATGACATCCCTTGCACCATTTGCTTTTTGAGAGCTAGCACTTTGTTTGCCAGCTTCTGCACCATTGGGTCAGTGGTGACTGTAGGTGAGTATTCTAAAGATGAAGAAGATTTACCTCTATTAGGATCTCTCCTTATCTTTCCTATAAAGATAAGGTCATCTTCTACCTCAGTAGCCAAATATTGAGTAGCAGCAAGGTCTATGTGGCTAACCCATCTCAATAAAAAACTCAATTCAGGTAGCTATGAGTTGATGAAGAAGCATTTGAGGTTTTTAGGTGTTGGCTGAGTAATGGTAAGAATCTGGTTCCTCAGCTTGTCAAACTTGGCAATGAAGTCCCTCATAGGTTCATGGGGTTCCTTCTTCATCTGTGTGATCTAGGCTAGTAAGGCATGCACATCTTCTATAGGCTTAAACTTAGCTTCAAATTTAGCTTTAAGACTATCCCAGTCAGTCATTATCCTAGCCTAAAGATGGTATAACTAGTCTATAGTAGTGCCTTGTAGTGTTTCCACAAATAGCCTAACTGCTATGTCTTCATACTCCACTCTAATTACACCACAGGCTATTCTGAAGGCAGTAATATGTTCATCAGGTTGAACTTTTCCATCACTAAATAATTTGTGGAAATTCTTCCTTAAACTGTGTGGTAGCTCATGTAGGGGTGGAGTTAAATTTAAGTGGACCAAAAGAGTTACCCCAGGGGCCTTGATCCATTATTTGATTATGTAAAAGTGGGATAACAAATCTAGGTGGAGTATGTATAGGCAAAGCTCTGCTAACAACATAAAAAGAAGCTCTGCCTTGTGTTGGTGACCTGGTACAGGTAGGAGGAACACTCCTGGATCATTGAACCTGAAGTTAGGGAGGGAACAAATCAAAATTGCCCTAGTACACCAACTCAAATAGGGTCAATAACACCTTGATCTCTTTGGTTTTTGGTATAGCGTGGAGTTGCCAGATTGCAAAACAAAAATGGAAAAGAGTAGGAGCTGCTTCAGCTTGAAGCTTGAGACTTCAAACTACGTGCTCTTCCCTAGCAGAGTTACCAAAAAATTGTTGGGTGAATATGTTGTCACCAGCTAATTAATGAGAAAAATAGATCTCTTCAACCATAGCATATGGAGATTGGTTATCCAAATGTGCAGGTTTACCACATCAAAAGGGGACAAATCTCTCCTCTCATTAAGGGGAGGTTCCCTTATAAATATGTGGATATATATATATATATATATATATATATATATATATATATATATATATATATATATATATATGCAAAAAATAACACTCAAGGTAGGACAACACCATCCATCTCTCTTTTTTTAGAGATGATGTTCATAGACAAAGGAGAAGTCTAGGTGGAAACATTGAAGGCACTTCTCTTTTTTCAAAAGTGGTCTTACAAGAAATAACAGTTCTTTCAGGTAGTGATAAGTAACTGGTAACAGGAGCGTAGTAACCAGCAGACTGAGATGTAGCACAAAGTCTCCACCTCGACTACCCAAGAGAGAAATATGAAGGACAATGAGGGCACAAAGTCATTCTAAGGTCCTTTACACAAGAACAAAAAATAGACAAACACACTAAAGGCAATTGTGGTAACACAAAGTCTCTCCACAGTTGGCTTCAGGACACCTTCCTAGTTACGTCCACTAGTTCTAATTTTTAAATTAAATAAACAAGAATGCTCATAGGAAATGGATATAAGAACAATTTCCTATAATAACACAAGCTATAACAGCACAAAGTCTGAAAGTAACTTGCTTTCTCATTCAGATAAAGAAATATGATCAATAATCTGAGCTCAAAGTCTCAGTAATCGCCTTTCAATCTGGGTAGAGTTTTTCTTTTATAATGAAAAGATCCCCTTTGCATAAAATAAGAGATTACATTATATAGTAGCCAAGAAAGGCTTGGCACTTTGTTCCATATAATGGCCCATGCTACATTTAATGCCTTGAATGCATTTTTAGTTTTGTTGAAGAGGGCCATGCTGAAATAGGGCATCTACCTTAATTGTGGCATGTCGATTCATCTCAAATGTCTTCTCTTGGGTTTGGGTCATCTGGTCTGTCTCTAGATATCTACACAGTTGTCCATTTTGCCTTTACTCCATGGAAAAAAATAGGTTGTGCCTTTAATGATTGCAAGATCAAATATTTGCTTGATGGACTGTTCAACCTACTAGGATAACTTTTACATAGATATTTTTGGTCTTTCCCTCTTTCCTATTGCAATTTGAGCTCTCAGGCTATCTTTTCCCTTTCTACCAGCTCTTTCGGCTCTTTCTTCAGCTGGTCACTGAGTTTGTTTTTAGGTTCTTTGCCACATTTGAAAATCAATGGATATTCCATTGTCTTGAATTTGACGTCCACAGGGATGTCATTGATTCACTATTTCAATGGTTTGGGAAGCCTTCTCGGCTCCTTGGTTCTATTGCTTCCTTGTTTTAATCGATTTCTTGGTTTAGTCACTTTCTTGGTTCAATCATTGTCTTGCTCTTTGGTTGAACCATACCTTTGAACTAATCTCTAGAAACATCCACTTTCTTCCTTTGTTTGGTGCTTCCTTTGATCTTTGAACCAATGTTCCCTGCCCTCTGCAAGGGTACCTACCCTTAGTTCCCTACCATCCATAAGGGCACTTGTTCTTTTAGCTTTGGGGCACTCCTTTGAACTTACCACATTGAACCTTTGAACCTTTGAACCGTTGAACCTTTTTTGGTTCAAGGTTCAACGGTTCAATGGTTTAATCACTTTCTTGCTCTTTATCTAGAGCTTCCTTTGAACTGTTGAACTTGTGAACCATTAAACTTTGAACTCTTTTGGTTCAAGGTTTAATCGGTTCATTGGTTCATCCTTTGTTCCATGAATCCTTTATTTTTCTAAGTCCCTTTGAAGCCTTAAAATTCCTTTGGCTTTATGTCTTTGGAACACCTCAAAGGGAAGGTGTCCCTTTGGACTTCAATAAAGGTCCATTTTGTTCATCACCTTCCCTCTGCAAGGGTTGTTTGATCTCCAAGATTGCCTTTCATAAAATTTGCAAGGGTTCTTTTGGCTCCTAAGTGCCCTCTGTAAGGGTACTTGGTCTTGGTTCACTGCCTTCTACAAGGGCACTTGGTTTCTTCACTTTGGGGCACTCCTTTTAACTGAATGATTGAACCAACTTTGATTTAATGGTTCAATGGTTCAATCTTGTGTTCACTTGACCACTTGAACCAACTTCATTGAACCAATCATGTTGAACCTTTGAATTGTTGAACCATTTTGGTTCAAGGTTCAACGGTTCAAAGATTCACTTGACCGCTTGAATCAACTTTGTTAAACCAACTGTGTTGGACCAACCACTCATTGAACCTTTAAACCATTGAACCCATTGAACCTTTGAGCCATTTTGGTTCAAGGTTAAATGGTTCAATGCTTCAAACCTTCTTATTTTTGCTAAGTCTTTTAAAGTCATTTGAAGGTGTTGAACTTGTTGAAGCGGTTAAACTTTGAACTTTTGCTAAAGCACTTAACTCTTTAAGCTTTCAAACGTCATTGAAACTTTTAGTTGAACCTTGGCATTAAACTAGTTGAAATTTGGTGTTGAACCAACCTTGAAATTGCCTAAGTGTTGAGAGCTTGTTTCTTTCCTGCAGAGTCCGTAGAAATGAGTCCGTAGTTCCCTTCTTGTAGAGTCCATAAAAATCAACCTATGAAGTCCATAGAACTGAGTCCATATAACTTAGCCTATAGAGTCCATAGTTTTCTCTAAGTCTCTTGAGCCTTGAAAGAGTCCATAGAATCTAGCCTACAGAGTCTGTAGAAATAAGCATGTAGAGTCCATAGAAATAAGTCTGCAGAGTCTGTAAAAATGAGCCTACAGAGTCTGTTAGCTAAAAAATCTTGATAAATGGAGAATTTGAATGCCCAAAACAATTTTTGAGAAGGGAAGAGGGAATTTTGGCCTTTAGGACCAAAATAGTTTATATGTTGTCCCAAAATTGAGTGACAGATTTTGGGAACAACACAACCCATTGTCTTATAGGACAAAGTTGGCAACTTTTAACTTGACAGTCCTCTTTTCTTTATGAGACAAGTGAGCAAGACACTCACCATAAGTAAGGAAATGATCAATACTTGAATACCACTCATTCATGGTGGAGACAAAGAGGATTGTTGGTGTGTCTTCAATTTTTACTTCTTCATGCCCTATTTCTTCAAGTTTGTTATCAACAATCAATTGGCAGAGACCCCTTCCTTGCACAAGCTTCATTAGTTTGATAACAAGATCAAATTCCTAGATTTTATCAATCCAATTGCCCCTTTTGGTTCCAAACTTCTGCTGAGTTAATATGGATTTGATTGTGGTATCAGGAACTAGGGAAATAATGTGGGAATTCAAAATATAAAAGCAGAAATGTTTCACTACTTTTACCACTGCATAAGCATGCTTCTCCAAATTTGAATATTTTAATTCATGAGCTTTGAGAGGATATCTCATGAAGAATATGGGAGATTCCACACCTTTTTAATTTTTTTGAACCAAAATTTTTGAAAGTGTGTGCTCGGAAGCATAACTATACATTATGAAATCTTTGGTATAATCTGGACAAACTAGAATTGGGGCATGGGCGATAGCTATCTTGATGTCTCAAAATGACAATTTGCCTTTTTCAGTCTAGTTTAAAGTGGCCTTTCCCTTCATCATATCCATAATATTGTGAGTCTTCTCTACAAACTTAGGGATGAACCTTCATATAAAATTCACCTTTCTGAAGAAAGAGTGAACTACAGTCTTACTTGTGGGTAGAGTAAGCTCCTAGATGGATTTGACTATTTTTGAGTCAATCTTTATGCCTTCTCAAGATACAATGTGTCTGAGAAGTTTCCCTTCTATTACCCTAAAAATAGACTTCTTTGGATTTAGAGAAATTCCATTCTGACAACATCATTCTATCACTTATTGCAAATGGTGCACATGATCAAGACAATTCTTGGAAAAGACTATTAAATCATCAAGGTACACCACAATGAACTTACCCATTTCATCTTTGAAAGTAAGTTCCATTACTCTTTGAAAAGTGTCACCAGCATTTATTAGGCCAAATGGCATTCTTTGATATGCAAAGGTGCCATAAGGCGTGGTGAAGGTAGTCTTATGCTGGTCTGCTTCACCAACTTCTACTTGATTGTATCCTGAGAAGTCATCTAACATTGATAACATCTTTGAACTAGTCACCATCTGAAGGACTTGATCCATGATAGGGAGAGGGTAATTATCCTTTAAGGATGATTGATTCAAGTTCCTAAAATCTATGTAGAGAAAAATTTTGCCATTCTTCTTTCTTACAGGAACTATGTTTTCAATCCATGTGGAATGATGGATTGGGAAAATTATTCTAGCATTCAACATTTTCTATATTTCAAATAAAATAGTACCTGATATCTTTATATTATACTACTAGGATTTCTACTTGTAAGGCACTAAATCACTCTTGAAAAGAATTTCATGGTGAATTTCTTTAGGCCTGAGTGACTTCAAATCATCATAGGAGTATGCCAAAACATCCATGTAATGGCGAAGTAGGTCAGTAAATTTGAGTTTCTCCTTCAGAGTGTAGCACTTCCCAATGTTCACCATCTTGAGATTTTCCTTGGTACCCAAATTTATTTGATCAAACTCCTGGGAGGAGCTTGAATCCATTTATTATTGTTTGATGAACCTATCGTGCTTGTCAAACAACTTCTCAAGGGAAACCAATCCTTTGGGAATTTTATTCCCTTTTAGCTGTAGTAATTATTCACCTATGTCTAAACTTGTTTCAGGGGCTGATTCAAGTTTCTAAGGTTCACTGCCTTTGAAGTGAAGCTATTCAAAGCTATCTTTTTATTTTATAAAGGTGATGATTTGGTTGTCACCATTGAACACTTGCCAATGATTGGCATTATTAGGCACACTTGGTTAAAAGACTAGCTTGATAGTTTACCTGTCTCCCTTAAAATCTTGGTGAGGAACCAAAAGAGTTATAAAAACAATCAATGCATCAACTCAGTCATTAAATTCCCTAGGTATTACAGAGATACTGAAAACATCAAAGCTTTCAATTTGATCCCAAACTAGATTGTGGTAATGGTGCAATCTCTCATTTTTGATTTGGTATAGGTTCCTGACCTGGTAAACTGCTAGCTCAGCATCTCCTTTGGAATGAAGGAGTTTGATTCCCCTATTTTGAGTAGCCTTCAATTTGAGTAGCAGTGATTCATATTCAATAGTATTGTTGGTTTTCTTGAAATGTAACCTATATAAAGAAGGAAAAATATCTCCTTAAGGAGATATTAGAACAATCCTAGCTCCAGAACTAGTAGAAGAATAGCTACCATCAAATTATAGTATCCATATGTCATTAGGAGCTGTGTTTTCCTCAAATTTTCTTTTAATTAGAGGGGAAGATTCTTTTACGCTTGTACTGCATTCTAAAAATCCTTCTGCTATTTCATCTAAGCAAATTTTCAGATTGTCATTTTCAAAAGTTTCATCATCTTAGACAAGAACATCCTCTATAGTCAGGAAGTAATTTCCCACGCTTGAAGACTCAAATAGAATTTGAGCTTCAGGTGCTGATGTTTGAGTGACAACATATTTTGCCTCCTTCTCAAGAAGTAATCTCTACATGATGCCTTTGACCAAGATCCTCAATTTATACAGGTCCATGCTCAACTTTCCACCAACACCCTTGAAAAAATTTTGACCAAGAAGGATGCCATAGGAGGCTGAGATGTCAGCCACCATGACTGTCATCTTAATTCTCTTATCTAGGAATGTCGTAAATGCAAATTGGGCATCCTTGATTTGTCCCAGTAGTGGCACTTGTTTGTTCTCCATGGAGAAACATCTTCCAAATGTCTTGGTTAGTGTGAGACTAAGGGATTCAGCTACTTTGGTAGGCATGACATTGTCAGATGCACCTGTGTCTATTATGCAGTTGTTTAGTTGATGTCCATTTATAAACAGGGAGACATAAAATAGTTTTGTCTTCTTAGGAGTAGTAGGAGGAGTAATGAAAAAGTTATTCTGGGTGGACGTGGGAGTCACCTTTGGAACAACTGGTCCTGTAGGGATGGTTTTATTCTTTACAAAATGAACCAACTTATCCAACTGCTCAGGATTGGATTGCAAGAATTCAAATTTAGACATTTGAATTTTGGTTTTCTTGACATGGTTGATTATATCAAATGTCTAAAATGAATTAAGAATAGGGGAAGGTAGTTCATCCTTCTAATTTTTAAGAGGGGTGGTACTGGTCTACAAATTTAAAGTTAGAGGTAAAGGAATATTTGAGGTACTTACTTTTTTGCTGCTCATCAGGTCCTTTGATTGAAAAGGTAGAGTGGTTCCTTGCTTAACAATTGAAATTGCTGGTTAAGGTTGCTCCTCTATTTTTTTCTTATCAGCCTGCTAGGCTGACTGGTTTTGGGACCAGGTGAATACATCATATGATCCATCAAACACTTCACCTTTACTTCTAGGTTCATCTTGGTAATTCAAGAAACCAATGTTGGAGTCACTAGACAATTCTTCTTCTCCCTCAGTGAAGAGATTAGCATCATCTTCTAGGTTCAACTCAGGTTAGAAGGAGAAATCAGATTCTATTTCAAGATATCTAACTATTGAGTTGGTTGGTGCTACTTCAATGGCAGGTTTCCCCTATGGAAGAGGAAGATGATTTGGTTACCCTTGAATTTTGGCAGCATTGCCTTGATATGACTAATTGGGGAATGTCCTCCTTGGTATATCTCGATACGAAGGAGGAGTAGACATTCTTTGCACCATTTACTTTTTGAGAGATAGCAACTCATTTTCCAACTTTTACACCATTGGATCAGTGGTGCTTGTAAATAGATATTCATAATTTGAAGAAGATTTACCTCTATTAGGATCTCTCCTTATCTTCCCCACCAAGATGATGTCATCTTCCACCTCAGTGGCCAAATCCTGAGCTACATCAAGGTCTATGTGGCTAGTACATCTCAATAGGAAGCTCACTTTAGGAAGCTAAGAGTTGATGAAGAAGCATTTGAGATTCTCAGTTGTTGGATGAGCAATGGTAGGAATCCTATTCCTCAACTTATCAAATTTGGCAATGAAGTCCCTCATAGGTTCATGAGGCTCCTTCTTCATCTGTGTGAGTTGGGCTAGCAGGGCATGCGCATCTTCTATAGGCTTGAACCTAAATTCAAATTTGGCTTTGAGGGTGTTCTAGTCAGTCACATTTTGGGCCTACAGAAGATAGAACCAGTCTACAACAGTGCCTTGTAATGTTTCTACAAATATCCTGACTGCTACATCCTTATACTCCATGCCTATCACACCACAAGCTATGTTGAAGGCTGCAATATGTTCATTAGTTTAAACTCTCCCATCACTAAAGAATTTGGGGAAATTATTCCTTGAACTATGAGGTAGCTCATGTAGAGGTGGAGTTAAATTGAGTGGGCTAAAAGAGTTACCCCAGGGGCCTTGAACTACCATGATTTGAGTATTGAAGGGGGGATAACAAATGTTTGAGGGGTATGTATTGACAAAGCTCTGCTAATAATAGAAATGGATGTTTTGCCTAGTAATGGAGACTTGGTTTTGGTAGGAGGAAAACTCTTGGTTCACTGAAGATGAGATGGTGAAGGGAAAGGATCAAAATCACTTTGCTGTACCAAGTCGAATACAGGGTCAACAATACCTTTAGATCTCTAGCTTCTTGTATACTATGGATTTGCCAAATTGAAAAGTAAAAATGGAAAAGAACTGGCATTGCTTCAATTTGAAGCTTGAGGCTTCAAACTACACATTCTTCCCCAATGGAGTCACCAAAAATTGTTGGGTGAATATTTTGTCACCAGCTAACTGATGGGTAAAATAGGTTGTTTCAACCATAGCATAGGGAGATTGATCAGCCAAATGTGCAGGTTTACCACATCAAAAGGGGACAAATCTCTCCTCTCATCAAGGGGAGGTTCCCTATAAATATGAGGCTCTATATACTATATATATAAGTAGAAAATGACACTTAGGGGTAGGACAACACCATCCATCTCTCTTTTTTTAGAGATGATGTTCAAAAACAAAGGAGAAATCTTGGGTGATTTTTGGAGGTACTTCTCTTTTTTCAAAAGTAATACTCAGTCAATAGCCAGATTCCTTTCAAGGTAGTAAAAGTAACTAGAACAGGGCACAATAACTAGTAGAATGAGGTGTGGCACAAAATCTCCACCTCAACTGCCAAAGAGTGAAATACAAAGGACAATAGGGGCACAAAGTCATCCCAAGATCCTTTACATAGAAACAAACTAAAAACACACACACTAAAGACAATTGTGGCAGCATAAAGTCTCTCCACAGTCAGCTTCAAAACACCTTCCTGATTACTTCCACTAGTTCTTCTTGTTAAATCAAATGGACAAGAACACATTTAGGAAATAGACATAAGAACAATTTCATTAAAAACACAAGCTATACCAGCACAAAGTCTGAAAGGTCACTTGCTTTCTCATTCAAATAAAGAAATATGATTAATAATCTGAGCTTAAAGTCTTAGTAATGCCTTTCAATTTGGGCAAAGTTTTGCTTCTAATAATAAAAAGATATCCTTTGCATAAAATAAGAGATTACAATATATAGCAACCAAGAAAGACTTGGCACTTTGTTTCATGGAATGGCCTGTGCTGCATTCAATGCCTTGAATGCATTTTTAGTTCTATCAAGGGGCCATGCTAGAATAGGGCATTGGCCTTAACTATGACATGTCAATTCATCTCAAATGTATCCTTCAAAGTATAGGCCACTTGGTCTTCTTCCTGATATTTGTGTAGC
The DNA here is from genome assembly GCA_037957365.1 of Torreya grandis. NCBI lineage: Eukaryota > Viridiplantae > Streptophyta > Pinopsida > Cupressales > Taxaceae > Torreya > Torreya grandis. Next base: position 1,879,764 of record JARHVA010001270.1, read on the forward strand.
TGTCCACTTCACCTTTACTTGATGGAGAAAAATAGGCCACATCCTTATGTGCTCGCACTCATTGATGTCCACCTGGTGGACTATTCCACCAACTAGAAATAACTCTTGCATAGATATTTTTGGTCTTTCCCTATATCTTTCCCTCTTTCCTATTTCAATTTGAGCTCTCAAGCCATCTTCTTACCTTCAGTAGGCTCTTTCAGCTTCTTCTTTAGTTGTTCATTGAGTTTTGTTCTTTAGGTTATGTGCCTCATTTGAAAATAAATGGGCATTTTTTTACCTTGAATTTGACATCTACAGGGACATCATTAGTCGCTAGTCACTTGAAATACATTGAACATTGAATCTTTTAACATTTTAAGTGCATCGATTCAATGGTTCAATGGTTTGGGTGGTCCTATCAACTCCTTGGTTCAGTCGCTTCCTTGGTTCAATCACTTTCTTTCCTCTTCAGTTGAAACATCTCTTCAAACTTGTCTCTGGAATCTTCCACTTCCTTTTTTCACTCAAAGCTTCCCTTTGAAATTTGAAATTCTTTAAACCTTTGAACCTTTGAACTTTGAACCATTTTGGTTCAAATTTCAATGGTTCATTCTCTTTCCTAGAATCCTTTGGTCCTTCAAAGTTTCTGGATCCTTTTCTTTTCTGTTGAACTCGTTGAACCTTTGAACTTTGAACCATTTTGGTTCAAGGTTCAAGGTTTAACGGTTCAATGGTTCATTCTTTTCTATTCAAATAATTTTTTCTTCTAAGTCTTTCAAACTTCATTGAACCTTTGAACTTTGAACTCTTTTGGTTCAAGGTTCAACAGTTCAATAGTTCAATCCTTCTTCTTCAAAGTCTTCTTTTGTTCAAGTCTTTTCATCTTATTGAACTCATTAAACCTTTGAACTCATTGAACCATTTGGGTTCAAGGTTTAATGGTTTAATGGTTCAAACTTCACTCTTCAAAGCCTTCTTTTCTTCAAGTTTGCCAAACTTATTAAACTTTAGAACTTGCTGAAGTCTTCAAACTCGTTGAACTCTTTGAAGCAGTTGAACCTCTTTAAACTCATTGAATGCTTCAATATTTTTTGAACCTTTGAACTCATTGAACCTTTGAACCTTTAAAGTAGGGTTCAATGGTTCATTACATTTTTTTGAAGCCCGCTGCTAAGTCTTTTGATTGAACCTCAGTGTTGAACTAGCCTTGAAAATGTCTAAGTGTTGGAACTTATTTATGATAAAGCCTATCTATTGAACCTATGATTTCTCCAGCTGAGAAGACTCAAATAATTGAAGAGTTTGAATACTTAGAACATTTTTTGAGAAGGGAAGAGATAATTTTGGTCTGTAGGACCAAAATATTTGATATGTTGTCCCCAAAAATGAGTGACAAATTTTGGGAACAACAAGTTTGATTCACTATGATTAGAGAGCACTAATAGCTTGAACATGAGGATATAAAATGAGGCATGAGAAATGAAAAATCAAATATAAACCATGAATCCACAAAATATGCATAGTGATGGAAAACATGTTTCCTCAAGAAAAAAAATGCCACTTCCAAGCCATAGTGAAGTTCATCAAACGTAAAGAACATTAAATATCCAGATATCTTCCATATACCAATATTACAAAGCATTCAAATTTATGATAAAAGGAATGGATAAATCTTAATGAAAAATAATATAGATCTTAAAACCTACTTATGCAATAAATATCAAGATTTCATAGAAAGCTTAGCAGTGAATAACCAAACAAACATTACCATAGGTGGATTTGATACCATATCAGAGTTCGATCCTAATTTGGATAAGGAGAATTTTAAGGTTGAATGGTAACATGAGAAAATAAGGGAGTGTAAACCACTAATGAGTTGTAGAAAATTAAAGTCACAAAAGAGAGAATTGCATGAGACAAATCAAATTGGATAAATCTGAAATATTCATTAACAGAATCAGGCCCAAGTAGAGCATAAATATAGGAGATAAATTAAATCCTTTTTAAATAGTGGTCAAATCACCCCTCAAATAGAAATGTAACTCCTCTAGAAAAGGTGGTCACAGGTTCCAAAAATAGAAGAGAAACTCCCATACTTAGAATAGTTTGTCAAGGGAGTACATCCTAGTCTTCTAATCAAACATATGACATATATGACATACTATCCCCATCTAAGCAATCATATCCCCCAAATTTATGAAAAATCCACGTGATAAAATATAATACTCCCAAATAAATAAATATAGAAAAATAAATACCTATACTAATAGTCACCAGGTTTATGTATTAGTTCATGTACCCAATAAAGTGTATTCATTCCTTTCCTCTCTATTATATATTTACTTATTTTTTTCTTTTTATTTTGATATATCTTAAGTAATAACTTCTCTATGCACATTTAGTTTGTAAGACATATAATAGATCATATTTCACATAATCAGATCTAGATTCATAGGATTTGCATCTTACGTATGATCTAGGTACACTTATTATTCCATTATCCTAGTCATTTCACTTTGATACATTTATAAAATCAAGGGGGGGGGGGAATGTAATAATCTAAAGATGAAACTTGAGTGCTAAGAGTGTTACTTGTGACCACCCATCCTTATCTTAACCTTAAACCTATATTAAGGTATATTTAGACACTTATCTAGCCTTCATGCAAGCCATGTGTATCCATAAACATCCCTAAATTAATCTTACACCCTCACTTTAGCATTCTGGTCCCTAGTGCCTTAGGTTATGCCAAATA